>JAQISU010000026.1:5712500-5887500 GCA_029339505.1 Unio delphinus
GTTGCAACTAGTGTTATAATACTTCTACCACAATGAACAGCTGAAAACAAATTGTATACTGGATTGAGAACATTTTCATATATATGACTAAAAACTAATTTGCAGTGGTTCTTACACATATCTGGTCTCCAATTGCATGAACTTGTACAAAGTTTGCCAAATTCATGCAATCATATGTACTGACAGCATCTGTGAATCAGGTAGGCACAACCCTCAATCATGAAAAAAGTCAGGTACACAATAGTAGTTCAATATCCAAACACTGATGTCACTATGATCAGGGAATGTATCTGAAGAAAAATATACCACACACACACGCACTTGGCGCAATTTAAAAGATAAAGTATCCTCATTTAGAAATACAGTAGTTGTTAATATCACTAGCTTAACTCAGCTGTTGGATAAACAACCAAAATGACAATAAATAAATCCTATCATAGCATTGTAAAAATGTACAGTCAGATATAGTTATAAATCTACAGACATGTAGTGTAGCTGAAATTATTAAATACCTCATTCTAAAAAAAGGTAATATCACTAGTATATATTAACCTGTAAATGTCTTTGTTCAATGCGTGCTTCCAAGACTGCCATTTTCTCTTCTTTGGCTTCCAACTCTTTCTCTAATCCAGCTATCTTCTCCCTGGAATTCACAGACAAGTACCACTTGCAATTCATCATAATATTTTGCAATATGAAATCTGCCTTAACAGACATCTTCATAAAAAGAATACCTGCTCATAGGGAAAACGTTTAGAAACCAATTTTGATAAAGGTTTCCCTGTACATGCCTAATATTGTTTCTGAACAAACATGCAAATGAAACATGTACATTAACAACACTGACCAACATACAGATGACAATTTGCATGTACATTAACAACTCTAAACAACCTGTAAATGACACTTTAAATGTATATTACCAACTCTGAACAACAGACAAATGACACTTTGCATGCATTAACCAGCTCTGAACAGACAAATGACACTGTGTATGCATATTAACAACTCTGAACTACAGACAAATGACACTGTGTATGAATATTAACTCTGAACAACAAACAAATGACACTGTATGCATATTAACTCTGAACAACAGACAAATGACACTGTGTATACATATCAACTCTGAACAATAGACAAATGACACTGTGTATGCATATTAACTCTGAACAACAGACAAATGATACTGTATGCATATTAACAACTCTGAACAACAGACAAATGACACTGTGCATGAATATTAACTCTGAACAACAGACAAATGACACTGTATGCATATTAACTCTGAACAGACAAATGACACTGTGTATGCATATTAACTCTGAACGATAGACAAATGATACTGTGTATGCATATTAACTCTAAAAACAGACAAATGACACTGTGTATGCATATTAACTCTGAACAACAGACAAATGACACTGTATACATATTAACTCTGAACAACAGACAAATAGACAACTGACACTGTATGCATATTAACAACTCTGAACAATAGACAAATTACACTTTGCATACATATTAACAACTCTAAACAACAGACAAATGACACTTTGCATGAAATAACTAACTCTAAACAAAAGACAAATGACACTGTGTATGCATATTAACTAGAGCTGTACCGATGTCACTTTTTGCCGATTATGCAGATACCGCGTATAGCCGATTATCAAAATTGCCGATACCGATTATGAGACCGATTATTTGATTTTTTTTTTGCAAACAGGAAAGTTTCGCAGCACAATAAATATGTTCTAATCACTATGTAAATTGAAGCAATGCTTTTGAGTTTATTGCCGACTTTCTATGAGCAAAGGTCGTCAGCTTGCTTTGACGACAACAAATACTCGTTATTGCTGCGGCAACATCAGATAATTGTAAAACATTGATATAGAATTGTTTCATTTGTTTAGTATATATCGGTGCTTCAAAGGTACAGTAAAACCAGTTATGACTTATGAGAGACCGCCCCTTCTGCCAGATAGTGGCTTGGTGAAACACTAACAAAAGAAATAAAAACTAATTTTAAAAAATCCGGAAATGATTCTCACTTACTAGTAGTATTAAAGACAATGAGTTCGTTCACCCCCCAGGCATTACGGATTAACTGAAAGACAGACGACGTACTCAAACCTACACTGAAGCCCTTTCAAACAATTTCTCACTGGGACATAAGGACTATCGGTGTTTTGTGAGTTTTCATAAAGATAAAGAAAAAACACAAACCTCAAAATTGACTGTGTATATATCCATCATTACTCCCTTTGATGTTAATCTTACTGGCTATTCACATGACTTTGGCACTACAATGGCGGTTAGCGACATGTACTTTAGTCTGGTTTACTGCAGTTTACAAATGTTACCGGACGCTGGAGTTGAAAATTTCGCACAACTGGCAGCAAGATAAATTCTTTTTAAATACTTTATTAGAGCAATCTCTTTGTTACAAAAGATGGTTCAATGTGTTTATCTCGATATATGGTTATTCGACTATACAGTAGTGTTAGTTAATGAGCAACTTGTTTGCATACTGCATTTATTCCGAGCTCTAGTGTTACAAAGGATTAAGTTACGGTCAGTCAAAACGCGACTGTATATACAACTTTTATCAGGAAAAATTGGTTATTTAAAAAAATTATTTGCATCGGCACCGATTATTTTTGCCGATACCCGATTATACCGATTGTGCTAATAATCGGCCCGATTACGCGTACGGTCGATTAATCGGTACAGCTCTAATATTAACAACAATAAACAACAGAAAAGTGACACTGTGTATGCATATTAACAACAATAAACAACAGGAAAGTGACACTGTATGCATATTAACAACTCTGAACAACAGAAAAGTGAAACTTTGTATACATACGCCAAAGACACATGTCACATAATTTCATTTTAGTTAGATCTGAATATGAAATCACCAAAAATATACATATAACATATAGTTGGCTCATAATTAATTAATTAATTCTCTCTCTCTCTCTCTCTCTCTCTCTCTCTCTCTCTCTCTCTCACACACACACACACACACACACACACATACACACACACACACACACACACACACACACACACTCACACACACATCTAAGAGAGCCTCTGACAACCATATTAACTAAGCCTGGCAGAACCTGTTTAAACAGACTGGAGAAAGGATGACAGTCATGTTTCTGGCGCCCCAAAACCAGACACTTCGGGAAAAAGATGGGGGTCACTAACCTTGGATGGTCGCCCATCTAGGAGAAGGTAAACTCTGACTTCAAACCTTTGCATCACTGCTACTATACCCTCTCATGGGATAGGCTAAGGGAGTAAACCCAAACAGAAAATCTGGAAACAGAGTCCTAAAGGTGACTTTGCACTGTTTTCAGTGTCATCTTCTGTGACATCGCTGGTGCCATGACATATTGGCTTGTCCTTTCCCTTGGAACTATCAGCTGCATGGAGAAGAATCAGCTGCATGGGCAACAGCTGATTCTTCATATCAACCTGCCCAGGCTTGTGCCCTGCAGAGGACACTCCAGCTTCGCTTCACAGTGTTGACACAACATGTGAAGCTACAGTTTACCAGTTATAAGTCATCGTTTGATTGGTGTCAAGTCAGATGCCAGGGGTAGCTTTTGACGGTGAGAGAGACCAACAGATCTCACTGGACAACTACCGCCTCAAGCTGGGCAGCCCCCAGACAATACAGTACCATCCAGCCACAGTTGGTCTGCCTTACTGGGTGCATATGGTTTAAGGTACGCAGGTACCTAACAAAGTGGACTGCAACTATTACACCAAGAAATGGCAAACAAAAACCAACAAGGAAACCTCCAATCCTCAAGCTAGGTAACTGGAATATCCTAAACATGCTGATTGGACTCTCAGATGATCTCCAAGTAATCAGCTATGTTCGAAAGACATCGAATGACAAACTTGCAAGACTTCAGGTTGACATCACCGCACTACAGGAGACAAGGCTATCAAATTTCAGGTCCCTCAGAGAAAAGAACTACACATTCTTCTGGCAAAGAAAGAGCGCTGGCGAAGCCAGAGAGTTTGGTGTTGGATTTGCCATCAGATCATAGAACCCTACCAACAAGGAAACAGTAAACTGTTATTCTTTTGCCTCCACACCAAAACCGGGCCTGTCAACCTGATCAGCCTTTATGCTCCCACACAAAGTGCCATCACAGATACCTAGGATGAGTTCTATGATGAATTAAACTCACTCATCGACAAATTTCCCAAGGAGAAGAACTTGATATTAGTGGGCAACTTTAATGCAAGGGTGGGTGTTGACAATGACTCTTGGCCTTCCTGTCTTGGCAAGTTTTGCATTGGGAAGATGAATGAGAACTGGCAGAAACTCCGAGAGATGTGCTCATACGACCACCTCAGCATCACCAATTCATTTTTTCAGACAATGCCACAGCATAGTGTCTTGGAGGCATTACCCGGTCCAAACACTAGCACCAACTGGACTTGATCATTATGAGACGGTCTGCTAAGAATGGTGTGCTTCTTACCTGTACCTTCCACAGTGCTGACTAAAACACTGACCACTCGCTGGTGAGCTGCAAAATGAAGCTTCTGTCAAAGATACACCGCTCTAGGAAAGAGGGTAAAACCATGCATTGATATCCAGACGAGGAGGAGGAATTCACTTAACTCTGCCACACTCACGCCAGTCACAGAACTGCATTGCAGTGCTCACCTGGAATACAAAGGATCCCCCAACCAGAGGACTCAACAGCCTTACAGGTCTACCAGAAGCAAAGTGCTGAGGTTAGCACGGCAGTACACCAATGAATACTGGGTTCATCTCTGTCAACGCATCCAGTCAGCAGCAGATATCGGAAACATCTGAGTAATGTTCGATTGCATAAAGAAAGCAATGAGTCCCACAACAAATGTGATAGCACCACTGAAGTCTGCCGCAGGCTATACTATTCACAACAAGGGCAAGCAGATGGAGCGTTGGGTGGAGTACTTCTCTGAACTGTTCTCCAGAGAGAACCATGTGACCAACGATGCCCTCAACACAACTGAAAATCTCTCGCTCATCAGCGAACTGGACAAGAAACCTACTGTGACAGAACTAAAGGCCTTAGAGAAACTATCCTTAGGTACCAGAAAAGGATGGCATCCCAGTAGAAGTCGTCAAGTGCAGCTGCAGCATGTTGCTCATACACCTGCACGCCCTCTTCTGCTAGTGCTGGGATGCGAGTGTACTACCTCAGGACATGAGAGACGTCAGCATCATAACCCTGTACAAGAACAAAGGCGACAGAAGTAACTGCAACAACTACAGGGCATATCCCTTCTCAGAATCTTGGGTAAAGTCTTTGCACGCGTCATCCTGACAGATTGTAGTCACAGTGTGGGTTCCATTCAGAGAGGTCCACAATGGATATGATCTTCTCCATCAGGCAACTGCAGGTGAAATGAAGAGAACAACACAAACCCTCTTCCTTGGTTGTATAGACCTCACCAAGGCGTTCGATCTGGTAAACAGAGATGGACTCTTCACAATCCTGGCAAAGATTGGATGTCCTCAAAATCTGCTAAGCATGATACAGTCCTTCCATGATGACATGAAAGGCACAGTGCAGTATGATGGCTCAATGTCTGACCCCTTCAACATCCGCAGCAGAGTGCAACAGGGTTGCATCCTACTTTGGCATCTTCTTCACTGTCCTGTTCGAGCATGCCCTTTGGAACGTCCACAGAAGAGATCTACCTGAACATGTGATCAGTCGGCAAACTGTTCAACCTGGCACAACTAAAGGCAAAAAGCAAAGTACGTGAAACAACCATCAGAGACATGCTCTTTGAAGACGATGCTGCTCTAGTCACTCACACAGAAGTTGAGTTACAGCACAAGATGGACCACATTTGCTCAAGCATGTGGTGAGTTTGGGCTGATCATCAGCCTCAAGAAAACAAATGTGAAATCGCCCCCCCCCCCCCCCCCGGATCTTCATTACAACTACAACTTCACCTTGAGACAGGGGTCATGGCTGTATGATACTTGACACACAATCTACAATGATATAAGTCACAGAATTCCGTTTCTCCTTAATGTGACTTTACCTTGTGGGCATGGGCATAGCATTGGTATACAACACAGTCAAGTCGTAAATTACATACTTGGGGAAAGTTTCATGACAATCAAATCTCTCCAGCCATTACAAAAAAAATATAACCAGAAAAGCAATGTTATTGGACAAGCAGATAAAACGATGGATGTCCAACACCATAATATGCCTGACTGAAGAGACTGATCAGACATTAAATATTTAAGATTTACCTTAGTTGAAGGATGATTTCTTGATCACACTGACTGGACTGGTTTGCATGTGCTGCTTGTTCAAGTTCCCTTATTCTTCTTTCCAACTGTAAGTAGATTTATTGCATATAGATTACAGGCAGAAATAATGAATAACAAATGTGAAAAAGGAACAAACAAATTAAACAAAAGAAAAAACTGTAGTTATTAGTAAATGGTTCATGGCTAATGGTGCTGCACACTAGAATTTGCTCTATATCCCCAATGGAGGAACTTGTGATGGAAAATCTAAGTTACAAGAGGCAGAGAGCATTCTGGGGCAATTATAAATGATGATATGGAATGCTTGAAATCTAATTTCTTTATGGACTCATCAGTACAACAATAGCCCTAGTCAAGCTGAAGGTTCATAACTCAATCCAAAATGAAGTAGACAATACATAACCCATGTCTGTAAAATATGTCCACAATTAAAAAAAAAAAAAACAGTAGTGTGAATTGCGCATTATTTATCTATCTGTGTTTAGTAATATTCTATGTATTTAACTGACATTTTTGCTCAGAAACCATTTCCTTCTTTCAGTCACAGTGACTCTAACCTTTAACCGTCTGACCCCAGAATTTAAAACTTTTTCCTTGTCACAAGTACAATCAAGCCACATTTTGGTCTAGGTCTGTGATTTTTTCTGTTGTGCAAAAACATTTTTCTTCTAGTCAAATCTTGATATTTGACCTCAAAATGGGCTTCTTCCTTACCATCAGCCATCCACAAAGTTGGTCCAGTTAACCAAGACCTCAACATCTTAACCCCTAAATCATTAGTGTTTTTCATAACCACAAGTACAAGCCATCTACAAAATTTGGTAAATGTAGATGGTGGAGAACTTCAGCCAATATGCAAAAATATTTCCAGCTTTCAGTTTTTGTGAAAGCCTTAAACATTACTAATTTGATTTGTATGGGCCAGAAACATGTTTTGTATTATAAATAGCATGAAATTTTTGTAAATGTCTTACTGGTCTGACTATGGGCCAGAGGTCTATTTGTATTCCAAATGTCATTTTTGTGAATGCCTTAAATAGTATTTGTTTGAATGTATGGGCCAGAGACATGTTTTGTATTCCAAATAATAAAGTTCTTCTAAAAAAATATATGAACATATATATGTATGTCTGTATCATTCATATATATATATATATATATATATATATAGAGAGAGAGAGAGAGAGAGAGAGAGAGAGAGAGAGAGAGAGAGAGAGAGGCTTGTTATAAGCTGTCATTGACAGATAATATAGTCAATGACAGCTTATAACAAGCCCTTTTTTCCCCCTGGATAAATGAATTTAATGTTTTGTACCTGAACAAGATCTGAAAATAACATGATAGATTTTCATGTCCCAGGACCAAATTAGAGATTAAAAAATACTGCATTAATCCAGCAGAATCATTTTTTTTTGTCAATGACTGTATCATATTGTTATTTTTTTTAAATTAACAGATGTTTCTTTTCTTTTCAACATAGATAAATTGATATACCATTATCAAAGTCTACAAAATCTGCATTGCCAAAGGAATAAAACTAGTGCCAAGAAATAGGTACTGACAAATGTGATGTAATTTGTTTTTAAAAAGCAGTTAATTTACATTTTCAATTACTAAACCAAAAACAGAAAGATGGTTAATCTGTGTGTGTGTGTGTGTGTGTGTGTGTGTGTGTGTCTGATTTACATTTTTAACATAGCTTTAACAACTGTTCAGTCATAACACTAAAATGTCAGCAGTGTGGTAATTTAAAGCGATGTGTAGCACTGGGGTATCATGCTGCAGACAAGTAGCATCATGTTCCACCCAGTCACATTGTCCTGACACCAAGCCGACCAGTCCTAACACTAACCTCTCAATACTAAGCACCAAGCAATGAAGTTACTAATACCATTTTTATAAGTCTATGGTACAACTTGGCTGGGAATTGAACCCGTGTCCTCCTGCATCTGAGGCAGATGCTCCAACCACTTTGGCCACTGGAGTGGTCTGATGGACAATCTGACAGACAAAATGATAAACTAAGCTGGTTGGTTGTTTGGTTTTAAGGTAATTTCAGCACATTAGTTGGCTATATCATGCCAGTAAAATGGCAGCAGTGCCTTTCCCCAAGGCACTCCAACCCAGACTGATCAGAGTGGTATCAAACCCACAACCCTTAGACTGACTAAGAGAAGAGTTAATAGATAAATGAACAGAATGACAGTGATGTAAAGACAACAAAAAGATAATGAGATAGTTTATCTCATAAAGGAAATGTAATAGTCCAACCTGAATGTTCTGCCTTCTAGAAACACTTAGCTGATCTGTTAACTTTGCCAATTCTTCCTCCTGAAACTGTATCTGTTTCTTGCATCCCCCTATACCCTCCTCAAGCTGTTGGATGTGTGTACTGGTTCCTGCTTGAATGTTCACTGTCACCTCACTCTCATACGAGTCAATTATACTCTTGTAACCATCTCTCTCCTGAAACAACAGGAATTACGACTTATTTAAATTCCTTGCAAGCATAGTTTTAGTTGCTGCCAATTCAGTTCATGTCTAAGAAATGTGCATGGACATGAAACAGCCAAGTGTGCCATGCATACTAAAATTACACTGGATTGCTTGCAAATCAAATGCTGGTTATAAGCACCTGTTAAAGCTTAACCTTATGATTTCTAAAACAGCCTGGAACATATAGGTTTAATGCTTTTTTATATGAACTAAATAATAATGCATCTGTTGTATATGGTGACATTATTGTAGGCAAAACAATTGCAGTTCTGTGTGACAGCCAGAATCTGGTATGCAACGACACTTTCCCCTAAAGAAATACTGAAATACATTTGAAGACTGTCCTAATTAATGTTTAGTGCTATAAAGTGTTAGGTTATGAATTAACAGTTTTGCCTTTGTGACAAGCAGTAGTTTTTTCTGCAGCCTCTTGATGAAGTCTGCCTGCTGCTGAACCTTCTGTTTCTCCCTGGTCAGTTCTGTCTTCAGGTCCTGACACTCCCCCTTCACTATCCTAAGCTCACTTTCAAAGATGGTCATACTGAAACAAAGTGAGTAATTATTAGCTAGATTTATTTTTTTCAAAACATATGTCCAAAATTGTTAGTCTCATGATTTTTTTAATTAATTGTGCTAGTCAAAAAGAGCCTTAGTACTAAAAGTTTAAAAGAATGTAAAAACAAACTGAAATGAGTAAAAGAAACAATCCTCCATGATGCAAAAAGAGTATGTGTTTCTGGTTGGCCTACCATCTATATTTTGCTGCCAATTCCAGTACTTCTCACATGCCGCCATCCCCTTTCCAAAATTATCATTCAAAATCCTGAAATTCCATTCTGAATCTAACTGTACTGGTTTAGCCCAGTACCTATCGTGCTTAATATATTATACAGTAAAACCTGTTATGGCAGACTGCCAAGAAAACATGCTCTCTCAAAACAGCTGGTCTCTCATAGCAGGTTTGAACAAAAAGACCAGTTTCCAAGGTTCAGCTTTAGAACAATTTCAAGATAACCACAATCACTGTAAATATATTATATTCTTTATTAATAGTTCTTGCTAAAATATGGTACACATTCATCTAAAACAAAATTATATAGCAATAAAGATATATTTCTATCCTTAAACATGATATCACATTAAAAATCTGAAGATCACATATTTTAGCATACAAAATCGTTTCCGAATTACTTCTTTCCTTTGTAACAACCTAAATTTGTTTTACCGACTTTTTGCAAGTGGTCTGCTTTTTTTCACTTCTTTCAGTTACAGTAATATTTTCTCCAGCCTTAAAATCTGTCTCATATCTGTCTCTCAGACAGATATGAGACAAAATGAGATATGAGATATGAGATAAAATCTGATATATGAGATAAAATCTGAGATATGAGATAAAATCTGTCTCATATTAGTTGGAGGTTCATCTATTGTTATTAAGGTTCTAAAATTATTAGTGCTCAGTTGTACTATTGAACGTAATGACAGTTTTGACTGGGCTGTGGGAAAATATGAAAAATCTATACATGTGCATTGTATATCTAACAATTAATGAAATAAAAAGACACAATTATCTCATCCCTAAAGAGAACCACTTACTCAGAGACAACAGTCTACAACTTTGTTCAAAGATGACATACAGGAATAAACTCTATAAGCAAAGTGTGTAATTTGGTCGTACCAACTTGACAACTTTGTGATTGTGATGTAATCTCCTAATATCAGGGGTAAAACACAACAAACATCACACATCTTAAACACTATCAATCAAATCCCGCAAATGATTCTCTCTTGCTGGTTTGATAGACAATGACTTTATTCACCCCCAGCAATATGGATTAACTCTAAAGACAAACAATATATGCGACCATTTCATCAACTTTGGCAGTACAATGGTAATTTGTAACATGTACATTAGACTGGTTTATGTACTGCAGCATTATCACCGGTAGCAACAATACATTTTAGTAAAGATTCCTATTCTGTCGTTTTTTATCAGAAGAGTCGCTAAACAAGCAGTCGTTGTAACAATTGATTACATATAGGTCAGAGTTGTCTGTCTGTTCTCACAATACAGTCATTGATAGGGATGCTCGGTTCTATGATAAGGTCGGGAAGCAGGCTAAGTGTAGGAATAATTAGTTTGGTCCCCTGCTTCTTATGCTTCCTGCATTGCGAACCCCTATACGAAGTGGAGAACAATAAAAGGAGTATATAAAGCAGGAAACCTGACTAGGACATAAGCTACATATACTTTAGTCTGGTTTTACAAGAAAAACTATAAAACACTATAAGCATTACAAACAAAAATGTCAGACATTGGTAGCCAGTCTATTTTTTTGTTTTAAAATCTGGAACGGTATGAGTGGTCGTTTTTGCAGGGATTAAACAAAGGTTGGTGGAGCGGTCGCTCATAGCAGTGTTTATATAACAAAATTGATCTGTGCATTACGATTGTGATTGGAAATTACAGGTGGTCGCTCATAGCAGAAGTCACTCACAGCAGGTTTTACTGTATATAATAATCACTATAATATATGTAATGCTTAAAAATATTAAAAATTAAATTAAAAATGCTCCCAAAATTGATTTGTGTATCTAATTGAACTGATTTAACCCAGTACTTGAGGTAGGTAGGTAGGTAGGTAGGTAGGTAGGTAGGTAGGTAGGTAGCTAGCTAGCTAGATAGATAGATAGATAGATAGATAGATAGATAGATAGATAGATAGATAGATAGATAGATAGACAGATAGATAGATAGATAAAAAAACCCATCTAAATCCTCCAAATTTTAAAAACAATGGAATAGAAAACATTACATCCCCTGCCACTTGTGTTGGTGAACGGATAATTAGCAGGGACCTAGCTGGGATTTGCAACAATAATAACCTGGATTGCATCTGTCCTTGTTTTGCCAGCATTAGGACCTCTGTTCTCTGCAACTCGGCTATTCTCTTACTCATTTCTTCTGGAGACCTGAAGTTCAACAAATATTTTTTAAAAATATGTTGTTTTGTAACATATTTCCTTATGCTGAAATTATTTACATCGCACTGAGATAACATTTCAGTTTTTAAAATATTCTCTAATTTACAGAGATGCTGCCTGGAATTTCCTTAAGAGCGCAAGGTCCTCCACAACTACCTCCAGAAGGGGGAATGATGGGGACAATGCCAAATTGGAGCTGATGAGTGACAATATTACTATAAGGTATATGCATGCTTAATCTAAGACATGCACTTAATACATTTATATCACACCTTTGACAACAAATATATAAAATATCTGTATAATCAATTTAGTGTCCTGCACTTGCAATTTCTCTGCTTCCTATAACTCTGCTTCTTCAAAGCTTCTGAAAATGTGGAATGGTCTATATGACCCCTTGTATCTGAATAATCATCAGTTTATTCACTCTTTCTGATTTCAACAACAGTGAGAATTCTGCTAAAACTAAATCCCCTCTCACAATCTGCTGTTTGTAATGGAAGAACCAGTGCGATTTTACCTAAATTAAACAAATTAAGGAAGTGGTCTTCATGATATTCGAATATATTTTGTAAGATCACATTTGTTGCAAGGCTGTATGCAGCCAAGGTTGCAGCCTCTGAAGAACATGGGTTGCTCATTAGTGAAATGATTATTTTCTCATACAATTGGCAGAACATAGTAACATCCCTTCTTTTTGGTTCTTTCCTTAACAAGTTGCTGGTTATCAACCATATCTTGGAATTTTGGTTTCTTTTCTCAGCTTCCAGTTCCATGTTTGTGGACAAGGTTCCAACTATTTCTGTGTCATAGATTTCAGTTAGAACATGATGACTTTTCTCTTTTTCCACAATACTGACCATAGTAGATGATCTTACTGTAAAGAACTTGGTTATCTTTCATTCTGACATTCATAAAACTTGCACTATACAATTCTGTTATCACTGATCAATTGATTAGTTTGTTACATACATTAAGAAGACAATTTAATCAGAACAACTGGATAATTTCTGCAAAAACAGCAGATCGCAATCATACAGATGCTTGCATGCAAACACTAAATTTACCTTAGTACAGCTTGAATCACCGGCAAAATGAATGACCAAGACTTAATTTGACAAACCATTACTTTTCATTTTTGTCTTTCATAAAATGAAACAAACAAACAAAAACAAAAATGTGCACTGGGTACAATGAATTGCTAGAACTGGAAATAATTTGTTTGACTGTTCCCAATTTTGGTTTTGAGAAGTTGCGTGAGTAAAGATTTTTTTAAAAAACCGACAAGCATCTCTGAATTTAGTCTCAACTCAGAATGCAGGTTTCTGATTAGTTTACATCAAATTAGTGACTTACCAGATATCAAAATATTTTAGAGAATCTTGAGGCCATCTTGGGGCTACCTGTTTGGGATTTTCGCCCAAACACCAAGTAAACATTTTCAGATCTTTCTGAGTGTCCTTATAAAAAAAACAGGATGGCACATCAACATTTGACATGTTCCAACACCTCTGTTCAGACTACTCCGGTGGCCAAGTGGTTAGAGCATCCGCCTTGGATACGGGAGGTTGTGGGTTCGAAAAACAGCAGAGTCATGCCAAAAACTTATAAAAATCGTGCATGCAGCTGCCTCTCTAGGCTCTCAGCATTAAGAGGTTAGTGTTAGGACTAGTTGGCCAGTTGTCAGGACAATGTGATTGGGTGTGACATGATGCTACATTTCTGCAGCATAATGCTCCAGTCCTAGACATCACTATCAACTGTCACACTGCAGAATTCATTGCCATATGATTGAAATTTGTTTAAAGCTATGTTAAAAATCATAATCACATACATAACTGTTCTTGTCTGCTCTTGCATGATGGGTGGTGTGAGTTCTAACCCTGAGAACACTAAGCCTAAGAACAAGCTTCTTGATTTTAGACAAAAGAAAAACACTCAACCTGAGAACAAGATTCTTGATGCTAAGGTAAGAAGCACAAGAACCATGTTCTTTTGTCTCCCCAAAACGACACTAAGAGTGTGTAAAGCTGTGACTTTAACATGCTGCTAAGCACTGCACATTTTCTTGGATTTTATGTGGTTGGAAAAATAAATATTTGAACATTCAGAAGCATCCATCTGTTATATGTATAATTTTTACTGTCCAATACAAAATATCAATAGAAAAATGAAAAATCTATAACATTCCACTAAATCAATTTTCTTTAACAAGTGGAACTTGGCATGGAACTGTCAGGAAAACAAAGATCAATTTCTACTATTGTTACATCTCCAGGTTTTTAGTAAAATATTTAGGATGAATACAAAGCCAATAAAATCCTTGCTGATCTATCTAAAACAAATCCCAAATTAGTGGAATATTTCACATTGACTTTATGTACAATAATAACTATAGATTTGTTCATGGAATATAAGAATATGAGATTCCAGTAACTTTGCCTGAAAAACTGGCCTAAGCACAAATAATGATTCATGTTTTATGAGACAATAAGTCAGTTGAAGGGTTAAATGCCCAAAAAGTATAATTAACTGGCATTGTTCCAGCCAGGTTTGTCCAAAAAAGGGGCCTAATGGAATCCTTCATTTGAAACAGTGGGTCAGTGGTGTGATCACAGTAGGCCAATCTCATACTAAAATGAGATATTATTCACACAGTCTAATTTATATTTTATCTGAATGAAAACCCAAATAAATAACCATCCTTATACTAGGATTCTCCTCTCTGATGCCTCTGACCACACTCTAACTTGCAGGACAAATCAAAGACTATAATTCTATGAGCTACCAACATTATAATCATCAATCTTTTACAAACACTTTAGCTTTCAAATGATTTTTGATGGTATGACAATGTTTCTCTTGTTTATATTTTATGTCTGTGTGAAATCTATTTCGTCATCAGAAGTTTTACTTTGTTTCACCTGTCTCCTTTTGAGTGGATTTCACCACTCTCTTAACCTGCATCAGTATATCTGTGCTAATGTTTATTGCTTTCATGATCTGAGAGTATTAAAGGGTAGAGAAATAATTATGTTTTCATTTAAAAGTTTTAACAATTATAAGTGGCATTACATACCATGTGACTCAAAGAATATGTTTATGAGAATCAGGGAGACTCCACATTTTTGGGGAGCTAAAAACATTACTAAAACAGGAGTGGAAGTTCCTTTAATACATATCTGAAATTTTGTTTCATATTTTGTCATAATACTATACCAATTTGATCACATGCCAAGCTTATTCTCTCACCAAGAAATATGGAATAAACTAATGGGTACACAATTATTTTAGGACAATCCTAAGCTTTGCCATATATGGGATCAGGAGAATAGGAGCACAAATGAATAGTATGAACTTGATAAATTTTGCTAATTTAAAAAAAAACAATAATGAAACAGTTTGGAAATTTAATGATTTGCTGGTACCATCTGTATCAGATTACAAGTTAAGAAAATATGACATTCATTTTTTGTGCCACTTTTTGGACATCACATCTATTTTTTGCAGGACTTGTGCAATTCCACAAGAGCATGTCATAAGTGAAACACTAAACTGACATTACACTAAAACAAAACATAAACTGTGGATTGCAGGGTTAGTTGGCATTTTTATTTTATACAAAATACTGTCTTTACGTTCTTTAATACTGCTATCAATAATTTATAAAATAACAGAAACATCAAGATGTTATAACTATTTTAAAAAAATATCTCATTGAACTACAGCTGAATAGAATTTTTTTTACCCATTCCTTTCAACTTACTGAACTTTGGATTTTCCTTTTTCAGCATTTTCCCATTTTTCCAGTTTTAACTTCATTTCCTGATTCAATGAAAATATAACAGATGTATTAATTAGGATAGTTTATTATGAATTCACCAGGAAGGAGTTCAATGCCTCTTCCTGGACTAAAAACTGAAATTTAAAATCAAAAAGTATTACTACATAATAAATCAACTGAAAATGTATAGCCCACAGTCCATTTAGGTTCTACGTTTATACCTGAGAGTGAAATGTTACTTTAAAAAGCTAAGTATTGAGAGTACTGTTCACTTAGAGGACTGAGGTGATACTAATTTACACAAGATCAGATGGAAGAACTTAACTCCAGAGATACTGATAGTCATTGTCTCTTTCATAACTGTAAATATACTGTAGCAAATAATCTTCAAAATAATTTTTAACATTGTATTTTCTTTATGTGTAACTAGAGAACTAATATTATATTTAAAACAGAGAAATTATTGTGATTTCCTTTTAAACACATTTATTACTATTGGTCAGGTACAGATTACAATCAGTGGCATATCAAAGTGAGATAGCTGCAATATGGTCCCATAACTTTACCCAAATTTGAGTTGCCTCCCATGACATAAAAACTGACATCATTACTAATTTTTAGTAAGACCATAAAGTTTGCTATTTTTAATAATACAAACCAGTATTCCAGCTAGTTGTAAATAGAGTGGCACTGTACTGTGCTTGATCTTTTTCAGTGACTGTGTCAAATTTATGAGCAACCCATATCAACGTTTTGCATATCTTTGTTAAGTTTCCAATCAACCTATCTATTCACTTCTGGCCATTCCTTCTGTTTTGTCACCGTGCTCTTGGCTGTTCGTGGCTTTTCCAGTATTAAAGGTCTCAGTATTTCTGACACCCATATCATTTTTAAGGTTGATAGCAAAATGACATAAGCATGAGCCTTGTGTTTAGGAATTTCTTTTACATTTACTTTGAGCTAAGCTTGAAAGCTTAGCCAATCGTTGTTGGCTGCATCAGCTCCCTTTGACGCTGAGTTTAAGTGACTGCTCTTGACAGGTATTTCATTTGTGCTCACACAGGTGGTAGTATCGTTTTAACCACTGATGTGGTTTTGTATTTCTTATATTGGGTATCTGTGGAGTTTAATCCATACCTACATAATGCAAATGTTGACAAGCAAGACCATGAATTCAACTACCTTTGAAAATGTCGATTTTATAACAAAACCACAAAAAATTCACGCATTAGCTATGGGACAAAATTAAAAAATGAGAGATGAGCGACAATATTAACACACTGGCAAACAAGTCAGTTAAAGATACCCTGAAAGTTGGGTATTTCATAATTATGAATAATCTGTCACTGAATCTTTATTATTTTACTGATTAACTTGTGCATTAATATTGGTGCCACAGACACGAGCAACTGCAAACTAATAAAATATTCATGGATGCTGTTTAAGAGTTGCTGATACTTCTTGGTGATGCAGCTAAAGCCAAGAATAGGAAACTTGTAGTGATACACAGCAAAAACCATTAATTAACAACGAGTACCTGGGACTTCCATTGCATAATTGCCAGCACTGAAGAATCAAGAGAGCATCCTTGAAAATCTGTGCAAGTATTATAAATACAGTTGCAAGAATACAGCTTGTCTGAAGGCTTTTGCAATTAGGCCAGTTAAAAATCACAGATGACTTGTTAAGTGTTACGAGGCATTCATCAAGGACCTAGCATCTTGCACTGTCTCTCATTACCCTGTTGCTGAGAAACATGAAAAACCCCATTATGCTAAAATACCTTTTCCAGCTTAATGATGTGCTACCACACTTGATAGCTCAATCTTTGTTCTTTCAACAGAGAAATGTCCACTGGGGTTTTGTGAAGACTCTAAAGATGCTGGAGAGGAGAAAAACTGATGATGGATTTTGCCCCAAGAGGTCAGCACACAATATGAAGCATTTACAGCTGATTTTGATGTGACAGTTAGCAATCCTATCTAAAACACAGAGCAGTTTTAAAGATGCTAAGGTAATCGAGCATTTGTCAATCATGGTTTAAAGTTGAACAATGAACCCGCCAACATTCTATGGGCTGACATAAATTAAGGCTAAAGCTCAACACTTCAGCTTGGTGTAGCAGGACCATCAGCTGATTAGGATAGATTTTGAAAAACCATTCTCAGCTGAGTCAGCATAAGCTCAGGTTTGTTAGTCAACACAAAAATCAACAGTTAATTTGGCTATTATGAATCTTGAGTTAACTGATGAATAAATTAGTCTTAAGAATAAATTCTGATAAACTATTTCACAAAAAGTCTTTTTTAAAATAACTTCTCATTGCTGCTTTCTTTTTAATGAATATTATCTTTTAATAGCCTAGATCATGTTGTTTTATTTGTGCACAACCAGTTACAATTCTTTTTCAATAAATGTATCTCTGATCAATACTAAGTGTTGTGGTGCTGTGGTGATGGTTATAGTAGCAGAATATTTTGTGGGTCAACATGATAAAATCCATCATAAATACTGCATGCAAATCTGAATCTCTAACTACATATCAAATTTAATAAAGTGCCTTACACAATCGTGTTTTCATGTTGTTGATTTTTTTTTATTTTTTATCCATCACACAATTCAGTTTTCATCAATTTTACCATGATTGAAACTGCATACTAACAGTTGAGATCAGAAATTGTTGGGTTTTTTAAATGTTCTTTCGTCATTATTCCAAGAATCTGTCAAATTTTATTGTGATTACTGTGCTAATATGTGCCACGAGTATTTATAATAGTTAGGTGTATTATTCATATGTTAATTAATATTTGGCAATAATTAATATTTTGTAATAATTAAATGTTACCTCTTATACTTGCATTTTGGATGAAATCGTGATTAGATCCCTTGTGAAATAAATGATTTTGTGTAAAAGTTACTTATTTTTGTCTCTTTCATTGGTTACTAATGACATCCTTTTGAGCTTAAAGTTACCTAATCTTGATTTGTTATGCCTTCTCAAAATTGAAAATTGCCTCATCACAGTCACAATGCCTTGTTTAGTACTCCTGTCAGTTTATATCATAGCTGGAACACTGCAAACTATACATGGTAACACCAACCTAATACTATGCCATCAACATGGAGTAATTAACAAGATTCTGAGAAGGATCTTAAAAAACGTTTGCAAGATGATAATCATAAACTTTTATTGGATGTGACAAGAATTTCTCTTGGACGACAATCTTGTCATGGAAGTCTATCCTACTTTCATTCCCAAAAATATCATTATGGTAGTAGATAACCTGAATAACCTTCCTGCCATGTATTTCACAATGAAACATCTAGTTACTTACTAGAATAAGCAATTAATGAGGCATTGGATAAGGAATCTTACAATCATAATCTGCTCATGAATGAAAACAAAGGTAGAACATGATTCTAATATAAAACATATTACTAAATTATTACTTCACATTCTAGCTGTAACTTGCTGAACTCGGACATTCTTTGTTCTGATCTCTCTAGTTTCCCCTTCAGACTCTCGTTCTGTTCTTTCAAAAGCAGAATATTCTCTTGAACTTCCCTATATAAAAAAAAGAACCGTACATTTTCTGATGTTGTAAAGCAATTTAAGTTTATAGTTAAGACCCTCATTTACACACACAATCAATCTGTATTCCCCAAATTGTGTTGTTTTGACATTTTTCATACATGTGCTGCCTTGAAAAAATCTTACAATGAAATTAAAATACATTTTAACAGTATTCAAACAAGAATAACTGATTGTTTTAATTTGAAATAGAGAATTGAGTTTTGTGTCAATCAAAACTTTTTTCAGGATAAAAAAAAACATGTTTTTAGACTATGCTGTTGTTTTGGGTTAAATGCCATTTTTCAGCATGATAGCTATACATGGTGGCCAGTATATCTGGTGGAAGAAAAGCCTGCCTAGAAAGATCCTGTGAAGAACAACTGACTCACAGGAAGCTTCTGTCAAGCATTCTCACATACAGGGTTAAAGCTGAAAGTCAATTTTAAAATTTGAGTGTTTTTTTAAAAGGTTTTCTCAAGGTTTTAGAAAATGGTTTCTAAATAAAATTAAAATAAAGATAAAAAATTAAAATTAATATATAATCAAAAATTAAATACAGCCAAGCCTACTTATCTCGGCCTCAGTTATCATGAGAACCCAGGTATGTCAAACATTTGGTCCAGTCACAAAAAACTCAGTCTTTGTTATTCTAATTTTTCCCCCTTATCTCGACCCATGTTATGTAGATAACCTCATTATGTCAGGCATAAGGTTTGGTCTGAAGTAACATGTAGATCTGCTTAATTCGACAAAATGCAACTTTTAATGTCTGTCTCAGAATTTTTTTTATACGATCCAGTGTTTCCGCTACTATCGGTACCTTGTACCGACACAGATGAAAAAAGTCAGTACAAGACCAACTTTTACCAGTAAAAATGCTAATCAGTGAATCTCAACAATGCATGGTTTATCACTTGCACAGAGTGGAGAAAATTATGTTGTAAACAATATTTTGGAGTAAAGAAATTGAATGAATGCATTTGTGACCTTTACAGGGAGCTGTATTCCTAATGGACACAGTCACATGTCAACACAGTGACAAAATAGTATTTTTTCCATAGCATTGCAAATTTTACCTTATCTGTAACTCTGTAAATTATCAGGTTAACATCATTAAATGTAGCTAAAAATACAGAAAACCAGAAAATTGAAAAGAATTACAGATAGAATCAAACTCAGGATGCTTTGTGAAACAAACTCAAGTGTAAACCCATTCCCAATATTGTCTTGGTCAGTCACCAACTGAATCTATACACAACAAGTTTGACTCAGAGTTGACTTATAACGTAAAAGGTCAATGTGTTTCCAGGTGAGTGAAAGCTTCTAACTTCAGGATGGCTTGATCACATGATTTGCAATCATCTATAAACAGAAACTGGCAAAATTCCATATCAAGCTGGTACCCACCCACCCCAACAAACACCTAGTTTTTATTTTGTTTTGAACACGGGTAAATAAAATCACAAATTGTATTTTTCTTTTACATCCAACATGCCCAAATGTTTTGGTTTAAATGAAGTTGTCTATTGTCATGCCATGATTACAGATTCTTTAACACAAACAGAATGAAGAAGTGAATAACATCAATGAAACAATGATGAGTGCTTTCATTTGTTTTATGTTGAAGCTGAATCAAATATCAAAGCCTTGCAATCCATCTTGATATGCCAACTCTCCTTCTGGCGCTCTGTTATTGCCAACAGTCATTGATCAAAGTCAAGAAGGATATGGGACAATAACTGTATGAATAGAATAAGTCAGGTGCTTACAAAATTTCATGCTAAAAAATTAACTTTAAACACATCTGCAGTTTGTCAGTACATGAATACTGACAGCCTCATCTTTTTGCCGGTACAGAGGCAAATTTTATTGCTAAAATTCTACATGCCAGTACAGAGGCAAATTTTATTTTGGTAATATCTGGTATAACAGTGTAAAGGAACCTCTGATGATAAAAGTGATCAATTATTCACGTACAATTTTGGTCAGTTACATTTTGCTACTAGTCAAAGTCAACACAAAGAAAGCAAAACACTTTTTAAAAAGAACAGTCCAGCCTGAACATGCACTTAAATTGGTAAGCATGAGAAAACTAATCCCGTCCTGAAGCTATTTACTGAGAAATTAAAAAAAATAAACCACTGACATTGTTACAGGATTATAAGTGTCATAAAATTGTGTAACTCGTTAATTAATCTCATTTATAAGAACTCCAATCTTTTTTTTCTGCATCCCCGCAAGACTAAATTATTATTTTTGTTATGGTTTAGAAATGCTATTTATTTGTAGAAACAAAACTCCAAATTTATTTGCGCTTTAGATGCATGATCATTGTTCTGCAGTAAATTGTCAACTAAACCCTGATATCTCAGGACCTGGTTATGTCAAGATTTTTTTTTACACCCCCGATGTAATCAAGATAACTGGGTTTGACTACCTGCAAGTGCTAAGAAATCGTATGAGTGTGGAACTAAGAGAGATGTATACAATCAAGAAATTTAATTTTTAAAGTATGAACAGCAAAAACAAAATCCAGTCAAAGTCAGTAAGCAAAAAGTATGGGTCATGGTGACCTACTTTGAATATGAGGATTTAGTATTCATCAGGATCTCTCATAAAGTTTCATGATTTGAGATATACAGGTTAAAATAGCATACAGGTTTTTAAAAAACATGTCATTACCTAAAAAAAAACTGAAAAAATTAAGTACATAGTGACCTTCTATTATTGTGGTACTAATAATGAAACGTATCTAGTTTGATGATTCTGGCATAAACTGCTTGAGACTGAACCCAAATTAGTGAAGCATGAAATATGGGTTACAGTAATCTACTTTTGTGATAAGGCCCAGCCCAAGACAAACACGTAGGTCACAAGGCTTTTATCTATAAAGACAAATGCTTTAGAACACTTGGCCACCCAGGGCCCTTAACAGTATATATAAAAAATGCAACAAATACTTATTCATGAGCTAAATGCTAAAACTTACCTAAACTAGTAAAATATTTAATACTGGTCATACTTACCGTCTGTCGTAAGAGTGTTGTGCTTGCAGAGATGTATACAATCATATAGCCTGACTATTCTAGCATGATAAAGCTTCAGAAATTATCTTCAAACACCAAATTTAATTAAATAATACATGAAATATGGATCAGTAACCTATTTTTGTGATGGGGGTTTAGTACTCACAAATTCATTGCCTCAAAATGCTTTATGAATCTTGGTATAACAGCATATATACAGGTGCAAAAATCTTATTTGGTAACGAGTTTAAGTGCAAAAAAGTAACATCAACCAGAAAAACAATAAACATAGATCAGAGTGACTATCTTTTGTTGCAAGGGTAAGATGCTCATAATCCCCATGTGACGTGATTCTAGCATATACAGTACTTCAGAAAAAACCTAACACAAATTTTAACCAAAGTCAGTTAGGCCTGAAACATGGATGACAGCCGCCTACTTTTCTGACAAGGGTGTAGTACTCATGAAGATGCATTTCCATATCAAGTTTCACAATGCCAGGTATAACAGTATTTAAACTGTGCAAAAGACGAGAGTTAAATGTATAATAAACATCCATTAACAAAAGCTAGCTCTGTCAGCCCCCTCACAATAGGGTAGGTGCCATAAGACCGACACCACACTGATACAAAGGTTTTAGGCAAAACAAATGTTTGTGCTTCAGTGATACTGCACACAGGTATACGTTTTTATCTGTGTGGATGCCAGCAATACCATTTGGTAGTGCAGCAACTCTTCTTCACTTGGAAAAGGTGAGCTAAAAAGTATGAACTCCATGTAATAGAAAAAGACAGCCATATATAATTAGTATTTCAAGTTCACTTGTCTAATATTTCCCTGCAGCAAAATTATGATCTCACTTTAAGTAACTGTTTTCAACACTAAGTTTACGATTCTCCCTCTCTAGTTCTTCAAAGGATGTCAGCTGACTTTTCATGGCTTTTACAACTTTCTCATCTTCCTCCATACTGGTGATCCGAACCTCGAATTCCTACATGAAAGGAAAGAATAGTTGTTTTCAACAGAATGAAATGTCCAGACTGGTACTTGAATAAACCAGTAAACTGTTTAAAGCATTAAGCTTCTTTTGTTCTGATTTTATTAGTGTATTAGGCATTAGAATATTTACCTTAACATCAAGGTAACACTGTCGCTTTTAACTGGTATCCTATATACTTACCTGTACACCAAGTCCAACTGCAAACAACATAGACCTTGATCTAATGTACTGACAGATCACAGTCTATGTTGTTCTACTAATTACTTCTACAATCTGCATAGACCTAAATCTGCTAGCACATTTTGCAATGGCAGATCTGGGACTGAGTACTTTGCATTTGAACTTGACTTATAAATACAGTGTGACCCTGCTTTAGTATGCTTCATTGTAACATGAATTTGGATATAATACTGTAGTCGCATGTGTATGTATTCTTGTACACCAAAAAAGTCTATCTTAAAAGTACCAAAAAGATTAAGAGTTTATTATCAATGAGGAAACGACATCTCATATGGAGAATACAAGATGATCATGGTGTGGATCCTGAAATTTTACATGCATTTTCTTGTACATGAAAATATAGTTTTATCTTCTTAAAAGTACAAAAAATAACTTGTATTCTGGAATCACGCAGGGCTTAGCCCATATCGCAAATTGCGATTTTAACTCCTTATTGGTGGCATTTCACTCAGAATTAACTCCTTCAGAACACATCAATTTTCGGTAGTAATCCATCATTAGACCAGAACACCTGTGTCTATATCGTCTGTTGACTCTTTTTTCCCCCACAACCACAAATGTAAAATAAAAAAGAAAACCAAAAAAAAACTAACATGATCTTACTAGGGAATGACATGTTATCATTTTGAATCTGATACTGAGTGCATTAATTAAGCAACTGACTCTAATAAAAGTTAAGTAACATGACAAGTTCATCTACAAAGTTTATCATTTCACAATCATTCATAACAATTTCAGGTCAGATTGCATTAATTTAATCATTTGCAAAGATGAATATGGTTAAAACTCCCTCTGCAAAATAGGCACAGAGACCAACTGATAAAATAAAACTTTCAAAAGATTATCAAGGTCTTATTAAACTGATAAAATAAAACTTTCAAAAGATTATCAAGGTCTTATTAAACTGATAAAATAAAACTTTCAAAAGATTATCAAGGTCTTATTAATCTGTACAGATAGCATGCAATAGACCATTTCATACCGAATTTAACCGAGTTTCTCCGTAATTATCCGAATAACCTCCCAAGTCCCTTTATATTCCAGCCAATCAAATGCTGGTAGGTACATGTACATACCAAATTATCGTCCATTGTTGTTTAGAAATATTTCATAGATAAAACAGCAAGAAAAACCCGCTTCTTGTATCGTCAGAAGTTGCAAAAGTCGCTCCAATCAAGGATGTGGCATTAAATTCCATTATCTGCCATGGATAGATGATTTTACTTGTATTAGTATTGCGACTTGATAAATGGTTGTGTACTTGTCTGTGAACGTTATAGAGATCGAATACCGAATACCGGTGATGCCGATATTTTCAGCTTTTTCCAAATCCAAGCAGGTTGAGTTAATTAAATGATTGAAATTTACATGTAAATTATTCACAGACTTTCAAAAACAAAATTATAAATTCACTTAGTACAGTGACGTTACAAATGAATATAAATAGTTTGAATAACCTGCTCTTTGACTGTCAGGATGTAATTTGTTTACTTTGACACCGTTTTCTTACTTACATGTACATGTCCAGATGTAAACAACTAAAAACTACTCTCTCGTATGGCTTTGAAATCCGCCCTGGTTCCAGAAAATAAGACAGGATGGATCCAATATTAAATTTCGTCAATATCTGCGGCAGCATCGCTGTTGAATAGGCATCTTACAACTCGATAAACGAGGTTGACGTAGTTTGAACATTGATGCTGATTCTGAAGCGTCTGCCATATTTTGCCTACCACCTATCGAGTGGCTATTGCGGTCAGCTGACCACCCGCCACGTGATAAAAATTCCGAGCAAATTACGAAGTTCGCCGAAGTTTCCATGAAATGGTCTATAATGGTGTAATTATCATGATTATTAACCAGTACTTTGCAGTTAATGAAAATCACAATCAATTTTCTGACAGACTAGATAACATCAGCTTATGAAAAAAAAAGACAAGAACATGAATACAATGCTAATCTGTTTACAATCATATTTCAAATTGGTGCCGAATTAGCAGTTGAGACATGTTTTAATATAAATAGATCTAAATTAAAATTACTTTTAAAAAATTTCTCATATACATTATACTCCATACAGTCGTACATGTATACAAATGTCTATCTATTCTTAATTACTTTAACCCTAATGATGGCATAATTAATTCTATATGAAATATGTAACCTCAGTTTCAAACTAATACACTGTACACATACTATATCATTACCATATGGGTCTACGCAGTTTCTGTATAAAACAACACATACTATATCATTACCATATAGGTCTACGCAGTTTCTGTATAAAACAACACATACTATATCATTACCATGTGGGTCTACGCAGTTTCTATATAAAACAACACATACTATATCATTACCATATGGGTCTATGCAGTTTCTGTATATAACAACACATACTATATCATTACCATATGGGTCTATGCAGTTTCTGTATAAAACAACACATACTATATCATTACCATATGGGTCTATGCAGTTTCTGTATAAAACAAATCATACTATATCATTACCATATGGGTCTATGCAGTTTCTGTATAAAACAACACATACTATATCATTACCATATGGGTCTATGCAGTTTCTGTATAAAACAACAAGACACTGATCTGCCAATGTATTAGGCAACAGTCAATCAGGGTTTGTAGTACCTGTAGTTGGTCTCAAGCTATACATAGGGTTGAAATGACACACCTGAGCTGCACATCAATACAATTCACAAAACAGGACCTACAGTATGATTGATGATGTACTCAAGAAGTTTTTCCATCTTTAGAAAGTTTGTCAGTGTTAGGTGGTGCCCCTTTGTGTGATTTAAAGGTTGCATCTCTTTATATCCATTCTAATCCAAGACAAGACAACAAAACAATATGTTCAAGCAGTCTACTTGTTACTTGACAAGTGATTTTTATTCAACATCTGATCAGTTGACGGAATTTAGCAAATTGATACAGGTGTTTCAATCAAATAAATATCTTTTATTTCTTAATTTCATTTTTTGTTCATTCTTATTTATTCAGTTTATTTTAACCATAACAGGGATATGTTATTTTGTAGCACATGATCCAGCTGGGCTAAATTGTTTAAGAAAAGAATTGAAAATTGCACTCTGCGCTTAAATTCAATGTATCTTAATTTGGCTTGGTATTCTGCCCTTTTTACATTTCCAAAACTAGTGATTGACTGGTGTGCTATTTATGTCCATCCAGCATGTACATTGGACCTGTATTTAACACTATTTTTATGTTCAAAATCACCCACTTGTTTCTCTAATAACACTTCCCATTTCCAATAATCTGATAAGCTTAATAACTTTAAAAATTACTGTCAACTTCAATATTATCAGCAAGTATTTTCTGAATGAAATTATCATCTGAAGATAAACCATGCTGGGATCAGCTATATTGGGTTTTCTATGTGGAAAGTTCAAATTATGATATAATGTGCCAATCAAATTTAGTTTAACATCTGTTCATTTCAAGCTTAAGAACCCAGATCTGTAAATAGCTGCCTCCCTGAAAAAGTTAATAAGACAAGCACTACAATACATCTACAGTGGTACCTCGGGTTACGAACGCCTCAGGTCATGAACAATTCGGGTTACGAACAACAACTTCGCAAATAGAGAGAGAGAGAGCAAGGTTTAACGTTGGAGACAAACGATCGCGTACAGTACAAACGAAAGTCATGCAGTAATAACATCGCTTAGCGCTAGCCTAGTAGCCTAGTTTTGCACGCGTGCGCGGCCTCACTTTCATTGGCCTTACTACACAGCAGTAAACGTAGCAGTCGTCTGATGATGAGGAGCCAGTGACAGTTTCAACTGCCAGGATTAAAGAAATTTGCAACAAGTGGGCAGACATCGAAGACTTCATTTGTGAACCATCATCCAAACAAACTTGTTGCAAACAGGGCAGTAAACCTGATGAATGATAACGCGATGGCCCACTTCAGAAAGATTCTCCAGCAAAGGAAGCGACAAATTTCCCTTGACAGTTTCTTGGTGCAGAAAGATTCCCAGTTGGCTGCCAAGAAACAGCGACAAGAAACTCCTGAAACTAATGATTCAGAATAGCAAACAAAGTGACAAATTTCCCATGATCGTTTTCTTGGTAAAAAAGATGAACTAAATCTTTTTTTGTTTTACATTTAATTTATTTGGTTGTTTTCTTTCTCTTTATTTAATATGTGAAGTACACGTATTCTTTGCGTTTTGTCAGGTAAACGACCGGATGTTAATAAAAAAGAACGATTCTTTCATCTTGAAACGGATTGTCTCTATTTCATTGATTTCAATGTTTCGGGTTACGAACATTTCGGATTACGAATGAGTTCTGGAACGAATTAAGTTCGTAACCCGAGGTACCACTGTACTGACTTGAGTAATGACATAACAAGCACAATAAGGGTGAACAGTTAAATAAAAACTATATACTGTACTAAGCACTTTTTGCAACAACTTTCTCTGTTGCTTTGTCAATAATTCCTGTTTGTCATGTAGCAAATAAATAAGCTATATTAAGTTCTGATTTGTGGTTGTTTAATCTGGACTTCAACAAATAATAACCACCGAACAGAATTCTGCGCAACATATTTCACTGCATAACACTGATTAAGTAGCTTTCAAATTCAACAAAAGTAGACAAGATACAAAGAAACATAAAGTGGTCATTAAACTATGAGTAAAGTACTTGATTATAAATGTTGAACACATCTGGAATGTCTACTTATGTTGAACAAGCTGTAAGAATAAAACAATTAGCAAGATTATTAATGTCACTTTTAATTTGTAGAAGGTGAATGAGTGTTGTAAATAATCTTTTCATATTTACTAACAAAAATATCTCAGACAAATTGTCAATTTAAAGAATAACCAGGCAAACTACTAATTATATTGACTGCTTTAGATTAAAAACACCAACTGAACAGTCTAACAGGTTACGTATTAGACAAATTATTATTGAGGTTTAACCCTCACCCCCATTTCCTATGCATAAGTACATTATCAGTAGACCCCCATACACAAGCATATGAATTTACTTGCATACTAAATGGATGACCCTGTGCCCAAATCGTCACTACAATAGCCGAGTACAGGTCATTCATTGGTGGGATTTGCTTTGCAGCGTTTTGGCCTTGGCACACTAACCACCAGCTGCCAAGTCTCCTGCCCTATTATGGGTTTGCAGGATGGTATATCAGTCCTATTCTATCCTTAATCCCTGCATGTCACAGTTTACACAGAATTTAAATGTCTGAAAACCAAGTTTATGTTGTGTGCTGTGTTAATGTTTCCATTACCTTGACCTTCTGTTCTGCTTGTTCCGCTTTATTTTTGTAATCTTCCAACTCTTTTAAATGATTTTCAAGGTCTGATGAATGCCTACAAACATAAATTAAACAAGAAATGTGTGCATATAATGAATGACCTAGAAAAAGAACCTAACAATCACCAAAATATATTTTGGTATATCCAACTTCCAAAAATGTCGCTTATATTAACATTCCATTAATCTCACAGACCGTATTTTAGAAAAGACCGCTTTACATACTGTAACTACGCTTGTCCGTGGACTTGTACTTTCCTACAGTAACATGTTCTATTTATAGCAAACCTTGTTCTACTTTCATTCAAATTCTATTTATAGCATCTGTATGGCTTAGTGAGGAGAGAACAGACTATAATTATTTATGTGGCTACTATGTAGTATGTCCAAATTATATGTACAACAACTTTTGGAAATTTGCTTATTGTCGATATCACGTGACTGTATGACCTAGGTTGCGAGAGTTGTGTAGTCACATGACTAGGAATGCAAATAGGCACGTACTTTCGTCTCGTCTGTCAGCAGATTAAAGGCATAACAAATGCTATGCTCACGATTTTTGAGAAAATAAATCATATTCCTATCGATTTCATGGTGGTATATCTCGATGAAAGATCGTTAAATTTTGCTGGACCGGCATGTAAGCTGCTACCCATGCCGACATCAAATGGTGTTGGTGAATTCCAACTATTTGATAGGAAATGCACTCTGACCCTACACCCCAACATGAATGTCCAAAGATCAGAAACGGGGTGGCAAGGGTCAGAGGAAACTCGGACTACCAAGACCAGTGTGCTGCTGATGATATATGATATTTTGATAGTGTTGTCAACAACTTATATTTGTGAATGGGTACTCGTCATTAGTTTTCAATACCCGGGTTTTTCACTATGGTCGGGTACCCGAGTAACCGGGTACCCGTTGACAGCCCTAAATAGGATGTTCAGATATATGTTTAGATGGAAAAGGGTTGCATAAAAACAAATATTATTCACCTCACATAAATTGAATACTGATACGAACTGCTCACAACTCTATTAGATGATGCTATGGTTGACAAAGATGTCATTACATTTTATCAAAGAACTTCCTTCCTAATACACTTCACTGTTATACTACATTGTCATTTTACTGCAATCAATCATCAGTACTTATCAATGTTATATTAAGTATTTTATTGTTTCAAATGAAATCTATAAAACTCATTTCATAATTCCAATCTTCTGCCTTACAAGGTTCATAAAAGATAGAAATTAATCAAATAATAACATTATTATCTGAAATAACCATTCATTTAAGATGCTGTATTTTCATGAAGCCAAATTATTTCAACACATAATCCAGTGGTCATAAGTTTAGTTCCCATCCAGGCCAGGCCAGTTTGTCCTTGGGAAAGAAATACAGTTCCCATTTTTTCTGCATGATATGGCCAGTAAGGTGTTACAAGTACAATTAAAAGACAACAACATTACCACCAAATACATTTCTTTATTTCCATATCTCCAAGACTTTAATGGCATACAACCTAAGATTTTCGACTTTTTTGTTCTTGCAAATGCATGATATTATGAAACGTATAGTAGAAATAGTAAGTAATTACAGGTCATTCAGTTTCAAAAAATGCACAACTGCAAGTTTAATCAATGAAAATGTAACGATTTTCTGTATGGATTGCTAATTAATTATGCAGAAACGGAATTTACCGATATTCTCCGTAGTCGCAGTGTCACATGACGCGCGTCAACAAAATGGAAGTCGAGGTAAGCATATATTTCTCTTTTGATGTAATTATTGCCTTATTCTTCATCTGTCCTTCTCCTTAGGTCTTTATAGTCAACCACAATATATGTATTACTTATAGATTTCTCATTATATATGATAAATTACAAGAAGTAGGCAAAAAAGTCAATACGATGGAAAATCCTGACAATAAGAGGTTCCTTTAAGGGGCCATTCTTGAAATTGTTTACTTGTCGTGTTTGTGAGATTGTGCTATGTTGTAAGATAAACCAACTAAAAATATTATAATTTGTATCATTGTAATCAGAACCGCTATTAAAAGGTCTTGCTAAGGTCGCTTCTTAGGCTCAGAATAAAATTAATTTTCTTGTGCATTTGCATTACCACCTCACGCCCTCGTATCCGATAGTCGATGTGATTTGCGCATTTGTTTGTATATTTACACATTTGCTTCATTGCATAACACAAAAATTAATATTTGCCCACATAACATTTAATGCATTTATTTTACTTAGAATTTTTTTTACTGACAATTTTTAAAAAAATTCTGCAGGACTTCAACCTGGTTGTTTTAGATGAAGTGGTCTCCTTGTTGCACAGAGGTATATGCAAGATGTCCTGGCAGAAGAAGATAATGATTACAATTGGGGGAAAAGGCATACTGCTAATAGGCAGTTTATTTTATGGACTTAACGGATACCCAAGTACTGGCTACAGACATATCATTCCATGCTGTTGCCATAATTTGCCCAGCGAGCCTTTCCCCCCTCTCCTTTCAGAATCGCTTTCGATTTAAGGTTGCGTGACTGCATCCGCCATTATTTCTGTAAACACGTGTTTGCGCATGGCTAAAATTCTTAATCTTCGGGAGAAGTCAACTTAGAGGTTACATGAATATAGGCGTGGCAAATAGCGAATTTTTGTCTGCCAGACAATAATGAAAATTCGCGTATTTTATCACAAAATTTCCGATACCTGCCTGATTTCAGTCTCAGTAACAGCCTGAATCGTAATTTTTCAACTAAATAAGTACTCACGAACTGAAAAAAGAAATATATAATTTCATTCGTTTTTACTTAGGTTGTATGCCTTTAAAGGTGAATATTGGTCTTTGAAATGTCTACAGTCATTTTCAATTACAATTAAGAGAACTATATAGGAAGATATTAAACTTATCGGTCATGTGGTTGAAAAAGGTCAGTGCCAATGTACATATTTTTTAAACAATATTTTTCCAGGAAGTTGATAATCTCAAATCCACATGAAGTACATGTATGATCAATAGGAATGTTTATCATCTTTGCCAGACTTACTACATCAGGTACAAATCAGTTTACCTCAACTGGAGCACGAGTTGTGATTTGGTATCATCCAGTTCTTGTTGACAAATGTTCAGTTCCTCTGTAGTTCTCACCAGCTCATTTTTTACTCCTGTCAGTTTTTCCCATGCTTTCATTTTGGACTACAAGAATAAGGAGGATTTTAAATTATAAGCAAATATTAACATGGTTACAATCTTACTTTGTTGTTTTACTGCTACCTGCATAAAAACATTGAAAGAATTATCCATCCAAGGAACATATCTCACCTGCAGAAAGCCCTATTCAACTATTCTTGACACATCTTGAAAACAATAATCTCTGCCACTTGCAAATATAAAAAAGCAAATTTATTATGTTTCTATGAGAATACTTACCCAATCACATTAACATTAGGGATATAAGCCTGCTACCTCGCGAATCCAGCCCTACCAAAAGATGAAAATTCATCTTTTCTATGTCCTATTGACGAAGGGCAATAACTCTTGCCCCTTACCTCCCCTTGCCACCGTTAGGTGTCGCCAATTTTTATGCTGAGCGATATATACCATACAAGGATGCTCGCATGGTGGGGTGGTTGGGAGGGTTTTTAAGTAATATGATTGGGTAAGTATTCTCGGAGAAACATAATGTACTTAAAAATTTGCTTTCTCCTTTAAATACGTTCCCCAATCACATTAACATTAGGAGAATAAGTAATAGGAGGAGGGAATGCTGAGCATCCTAACTCTACCCCAGGAATCCTCTAGGGAATGATGGCTGGATTCCCCATTTGAACGATAACCCGTTCTCCTAATTTAATCAGCAACACAGCCCAGTGTCACGTGATATGTGACCCCTTACAGTTAAAAAGATAGTTAATGAAATCTTCTTACATACAAAAAGTTTTTTCTGGCAAATCCAGCAAAGCTGATAGGCTGTGCTGATTGTTTTAAATGGGTCTGGTGGGCATCTGGGCTGCCAACACCGGACCTACTAGATGCAAGGTTTGCCTCTGCGAGGTCAAACCTTTGAGATAAAACTGGAGAAGGTTGACTCTGCATGCCAGCCAACAGCTTCTATTATATCTCGGATAGAAACATTGCGTTCGAATGCAAGGCTCGCTGAGATGGCTATAATCTCATGAGCGGTAATCTGCATGAGGCGACTCTGATCTTGTGAAACCTCTGAGTATGCTGAGTGTATAACCCACTTCAGCCATGAAGCAAGGGCTTGAATACTCACCTCTGTGTGTTTAAATGGTGCTAGAGTGCACAAACAGGATTTTGCATGGCTGCTGCTCCTGACTTATCTATAAAAGAAAGCGATCTAATGACGACTCTTTGATTGGAAACGGATGGTAACCTATTTTTGGCTACGAAGCCTGGCTACTTCAAGAGGACCACCGAACCATCTGATCTGAACTGAAGATAGTTCGGGTCACTGGAAAGGGCCTGTAACTCACTCACCCTGCATGCTGAAGCTAAGACTATCAAGAAACCCGTTTTGTATGATAGTAGCTTTAACGAATTGTGGGCTAAAGACTCAATCCTGTCTGACTTGAGCCATTTTAAAACACAGGACAGATTCCATTTGGAAACAGAGTGAGGGATATTAGTTGATTGAACTCTTAAGTCGCTAAAATATCTGACAGATCTTTGTCATGCCTGATATCACATTTACCATGATGGCAGAATGTGTCTGATATCATGGAGCTGTAGCATTTGATAGTAATTGGGGCCAACTGTTTCTCCTCAAAAAGTCAGAGAAAAAGTCAACCAGTTGAGGGATTGATACACTCAAAGGAACGATGTTATTGATGTGGTACTAGTCCCTGAAAACACCCCACTTTCCCTCGTAAACCTTCAGAGGAGAGGGCCATCTTGCTCTGGAGATTCCCTCCACAATCGAAGATTTAAATTGTTTGTCTCGCAAGGCCGTCTGGACAAGAGCCAAGCGTGAAGATAAAGACGGTCCGGACAGGGGTGGAACACCCGTGACCGCGGTTGCTTGAGAAGATTTGGGCTGACTGTAATCTTCCTGGGTAGATCTATCGCCGAATTGAGTAGATCGGAGACCAGGAGTTGTTCCATCTGAGAGGGGCAATCAGAATCATCTGAAGGTTATGACTCCTTAACCTCTGGATTATTTTCAGTACCAAGACCGTGGGAGGGTAGGAGAATGCCTTCAACCCTTCCCAGCTGATTGACAGAGCATCCACGGCCCAAGCTTCTGGGTCTGGAACGAAGGTGGACAACTTGCGATTCCACCTTATTGCAAAAGATCGATCATCGGACGTCCCCAAAGTGTGCAGATTGGAAGAAAGCCCGGTTGATGGAGTGATCATTCCGTGTGAATGACTTACCATTCCTGGATAGAGTGTCAGCCAAGACATTGAGTCTGCTGGGAATATGTCTGATTTGGACATTGAGGTGGAGATTGTCGCACCAATGTAGAAACTGTCGGATCAGATTGCACAGGTCTGGTGATTGGTGCCCTCTTGTTTTGAGGAGGCAAGTCACCACCACAAAATTGTCTGACATAAGGAGGACAGTTCTGAATAAGAGCCGATCCTTCCAGCAATGAAAGGCATTGAGCCTTTATTTCTGAAAGGTTGATGTGGAGAGGGCTCTCCCCTGGCACCCACGTGCCGCTGAGGGTATCGAAGTCCGGCAACAGGTGGGCACCCCAACTGTAGGTACTGGAGGCGGAACATACCATTTTCTCCGCTTGGGGTATCTCCAGAGGAATCCCTGTGGACAGCCAACAGGGGTTGTGCCACTGACACAAGAATGATCTTATCTCAGGCGTGATCATTATTATGTGATTGAGGAGACTTGAAAAAGGGCGCCATTATGCTAGTAACGTCATTTGTAAGGGGTGCATAAAAAGACGGCTGAGCAGGATCAAGTCTGCTGCCGCATTGAATAATCCAAGGAGTTGCAAGACCTCTCTCACTGAAACGCACATCCTGTTGGAAACAGACTCTATGAGTTCGACTATCCGGATGATCTAGAATGCAAGGAAGCCTTACCAGATTCAGATCGGTGAGAAACTCCGTACCCAGATGGACCAAAAGTCTGGGATGGATCGGACTTTATCCAGTTCACAAGAAAGCCTAGATGATGTAAAAGTGATATAAGTTTCTGCCTTTGAGCAGAGTAGAACTTAACAAATGTTTCTGGAGGATGTCGTCCAAGTATACTGCCGTCACTATAGATGAAGTCGAGCAGAACAGGGTGACGATGCAATCTATAACCTTGGTAAAGGTCCATGGGCTGATGCTGAGGCCAAAAGGTATGACCTGGAACTGATAAACCGAGTCCCGATAAGCACAATAGAGAAATGTCAGTGACTCAGTGGATAGGGACATGAAAATATGCTGTGGCAGGGGATGATTGTTTCGAAATGCCTGCGAAATTTGGGCGGCGAGTTGGAGGGGCAGTTCCTGAGCTGCCTGACTCAGGATTTTTTCAATTTTCCCCCAAAGAGTAAAGGTGACCCAAACAGAGACATCCGTAAAGCCAGAATAGGATGGGGCTTGAGCGACGTGGACCGCCGACATGCGTCACGTTGTATCAGGTCAAAGTTGGCAGAAGCAGTCAACGCATTGGCTATGGAATGGTGAGCTGCCCTGTTAATAAATCTAGCAATCCAGGCCGTCGCTTCGCAAGCGTGGTCATTGCCAGATTTGCCTAGGGAGTCGAAAAAATGGCTAGTGAAGCCAAGTCTAACATTGAAGACGTAGCGACTACATTTCAGACTAGCTTTGACGTGGCATTGGAGATCAGTACTGAAGGTGTCTGATTGAGTTTTGTACCAGCTACGCTAGAACGTTGCTGGAACTTAGCTTCCTGAATTTTTACCGACTGGGGAAGAAGCCGGAAGGACATCGTCTCTTCCTCCCATTCAAGATCTACAGACGCCTCAACTTTGTAGTCTTGAATGGCGGTAGGAGGTGGTGGGCATTCTGAAGTTGCCAACACCCTATAAATTCTTCCACTGCAGCCTTGAAGCTAAGCTCAGTCCGTTCCATGACTGGATCTGTGTATGGCTGAAAGTGTTTCATCACACTCACTTTGTGCCATTTCAATCCAACTTTAAATTTTTCTCATCTCTGTAATGTTTGCGCAGTGCAGCAAGCACTGCGCGCATATCTACCATTTGCTCAGAGGGAACGTTGGTTCTGGTACAGCTTGCATCTCTGTATAGCATACCAGGTGACACAGATGATGCAATTCCGTCATCCTTGACAATTTCACTAATTCTCCCTTGTGGAGAAGCCGTGAACATATGGACGGATGGCACTGCCAGCTGGTTTGTCTGGCGAATGGTCGGCCTGAATGTCAGCGACAGTCCGGCTATCACCAGTACCCGCCGCTCCAAAGACCTGGCTGGACGGACAGATTTCTCACTAAAATCTCCATCATAGTATTGATATATTGCCAACGGGACAGCTTGACGGATGGATTTGTCACAAAAATCCCCATAAATCATAGTTGGTCGGCCCATTTTAGCAATAAGGTCCCCATACTGGGACGGCACTGCCGGCTTGTTTGTCTGGCGTGTGGTCCGCCAGAATGTCGGCGACGGTCCGGCTATCACTGGTACCGGTCGCTGCCATGGCTTGGCTGGACGGATAGGTTTCTCACTAAAATCCCTGTCATAGTATTGGCATGTTGCCAGCGGTACAGCTTGAAGGACAGATTTTTCCCTAAAATCCCCGTAAATCATAGTTGGTCGGACCATTTTAGCAATACGATGGGACGGCTGGATGGCCAGTGACATCGAGGTTGTATAATGAAATAGATCCAATGGATCCTGTAAAAACCCCATGCATCCTGACTTACAGGCCCGAAGGCCATGCTCGGATATGCGGGGGGGGGGGGGGGGGGGGTAGACTTACACCCACTGGGCAGCCTAAAATTGAGGGAGCACTCCCCCAAATGATGTTAATAGCTAAGCCGTAGTTTCCTGAACCCAACGACGCATCTGTTCAAAGGTGGACTGTTGTACCATGTCAACATATTTTCCTCCATTGCCACACTGCCAACACCCTTTTTGCCGTTCATGCATTTGTTGTTGACATTTCTACTGAAACGACAAAAGAAGATAAACAAAACACAAATTAGCAATTCAGCACATTATTAATTCGCTAATACCATAACCGTTACTAACGGAGTAAGCAAAATTATTCAGTGCCGTGCTAACTCGTAAATGACAACACGAGTACCGCCATTAGCGTGTCACAACGTGGTTGTCCAAAGACAAAGTCTACTGAACAACAAAAGATAAAACAATGCACAAATTAGCAATTCAGCACGTTATTATTTTGCTAATACCATAACCGTTACTAATGGAGTAAGCAAAATTATTCAGTGCTACGTGAACTTGTAAATGACAACAAAAGTACTGCCATAGTGTGCTCTATCCATATCGCAACGTGGTCGTCCAAAGACGAAGTCCATAAAGGTGACAAAGTCACTCAAAATTTGAAAATATTGTAAAATAATGTAAACAACTTGTAGAAGAATGATTGTCCAACACAATAATTCCAAATTTAACTTCAGATAGTCCGATTTTACACTAAGATGGCTTGGATTCATGGAGGTCTAATTGTACGTGGTTGCTCAGTACAAGCGAAGCTTAAAAACTGGCGACACCTAGAGGTGGCAAGGGGTGGATAGGGGCATGAGTTATTGCCCTTTGTATATAGGGCATAGAAAAGACGAATTTTCATCTTTTGGTAGGGCTGGATTCGCGAGGTAGCAGGCTTATATCCCTAATGTTAATGTGATTGGGGAACGTATTCAAAGGAGAAATAATATGTCTCACTAAAGGACTTAAGGAAAGAGGGTTAATCTTCACCTTGAAACTAAAGTAAAGACACTCCACACACACACATAAGTATAGTTTTCATCCCCACTCCAGCTTTGCTTAACCAAGACCCCTTCTTTCTCTCTATCTGGACCATGACCAAACCAAGGAGTAGCAACCCAAAGTGTGTGTGTGTGTGTGTGTGTGTGTGTCTTCATCATGTTATCACACATAAACCTTCATCTTAAATAACTGAAAGGCTTTTATGCAAAAAAAGCTTGAATTTAAAACCTGATCAAGTTATGTTGAGCATGATTTTGATATTATTTAAAAGAAAGTTACTTCAATGTTGCCATTATTTTACTTTCAGTAACAGTGTCCAAATCTGATAACAGATGTGCATAATTTATAGAACGTGGAATCCTTATAATTTTGGCATATTCTAATTAACATGATGAAAATATGTATTTTAAAGGCTTTTCTATGCATTTTGTTAAATGGCTGCTATATCTGATGGTGGAATGACAACATTTGTTCAAATCTGAATACCATTCATGCCAGATTAAATTCTACTCAATTTAAAAGAAATTGGTGAAGTGGTTTTTGAAAGCTGAAAACAGCACATTTTTAATTGGTGATGGACAAAATAATGATGGTCGAGACATAGGACTGTAATTTTGCATGGACTCTAGTGATGGCCAAGTGAGCTAAAGGCATAAATATATTAGAAGGCCTTCAATTTTTTTAATATTTGTTCTAGTTACTTAAACAGTCCACAGTGTAGAAACATACATATGCAATTTTGTTTGCACAAGTGGCAGGTTAAATCCTCAAGAAAAATAACAGTGAAAAGAGTCAACTGGATTTCTCTACATATTTCCTTGAGTACATTATGTTATATATGGGGGCTCCGAGTGGCCTAAAGCGCTGTCCATTACGGATCACTGCCATCTCACCTCTGCGTGGGTTCGAGTCTAAGATTCGGCTATTGTAGTTATGTGAGAAAGCTTGCCAGTAGGTTCTCATGGGTCGGTGGTTCTTTCCGAGGGTTTTCCCAGATTCTTCCTCCACCATTAATACTGGCCGCCAAGTATAGCCTATCGTGTGCTGAAAAATGGTGTTAAACCCTACAACAACAACATTATGTTATACACAGATGGAGCAGATCATGTTTCTGAGTAAGAGAATGAAGCAGTATGTTGCTAAATATAGAAACAGAGAACTCTATGCCCAACATTATTGCATTACTGATGACAGAATTTGTCTTACATAGGTTTGAAAAAAACCTGGACCAAAGAAACTAGAAGAAAAAACTTTCATGAACAAATTGTTTCAACAATTGTTATACATGGTATAACAAGATGCTGAGAATTTGAACTGATTAACACTAGAAATGGAGTCTGATTTGGATTAAGAGCCAAAAAACTTCACAACCTCTTGTAATTCTTGTTCCAGTTGCATCTTCTCTTTTCGTATGATATTTGTTTTCTCTTCATAAGAGGCCTTTCTCCTTTCTAACTCTCTCTGACATTCCAACAGTTCTTCTCGTGTCTGTTTTTCTTTCTCAGCCATATGCATACGCTGTGCTTTCATTTCAGCAACTTTCTCCACCTCTTGCTGAAATTAAGAAACCACAATCTTGAATTTTCATATCACCAGCATTTTGCAAAAACAGAAATGTAAATTTATTCTAAAGTAATAATATCAACAAAAAAAAGCCCAAACAGACTTTTCATGCCTTCAATCATAAGTATTTTGTTCAATGTTAAGACCAAGAACAACAATTATAGCAAATTTACAACTATCCATTGATGTGTGTGTGATTATGATTTTTTAACATAGCTTTAACAATTTTTCAGTCACATCACATTGATGTCTGCAGTGAGGCAGTTTATAGTGATGTCTTGCACTGGGGCATCATGCTGCATGATGTCCCGAAGTATTAACACTAACCGCTTAATGCTGAGCAACAAGCAAGGCAGCTGTTAATTGTTAATACTTTTTTTTGTTAGTTTTTGGTATGACTTGACTGGGGATCAAACCCACAACCTCCCACTTCAACTATCTTTTGGTCAACTATCTTTTGGTCAATGTCAATTCTTAAACTTCACTGCCAACGCCATTAGTGTCATCATCATAAGCAAGGGCAGAAAATGTGCTATATCACTTTTTTCACTAGTGGCTACCTGCAATTAAGATTTCCTAGTCACCAATAAAATCATGTAGCAATGATCTACAACTCAAAGAAAGTGTTTTTGTCTGATCAATAAATGACTGTCTGGAAGAGGCACTTTGGCTCTTTCATGAGGCATCATGTGAAAAGAAGAAATCTTATTGAAGTAAAAGATAAACGTACATGTCGACAGAAGACCCTGGTCCCAGCTTGAACAAATCCTTTGTTTTCTAATCATTTATGTCGACAAGCTGCCAGTTCCAAACCATAATTTGTTCAACAATTAGTTCATCTTGCCACCAGGCTTTAATGTCGCGGTCGGATTAAAAAAAACACAACCACCCTAGAGTTTTGTTTGGGTCTATAAAGCTGGCCTCTCGCGGCAACTTAAACGAAGTGAAATCTTATCAATTCTAGCATTTTCCAAAGAGTGCAAAGAGGTATAGTTAGGATTTTAAAACTAGGAGTTCAAGAGTACCACCAGTAAACGTTGCAGTCCCCTACCAGAAGCAAATTGGGCATACCTGCGGTTGCCATCGAGTTTAATTTTCAAACTTCTTTATAGAGTGAGAGGTCAAGATAAGGTCTTATTCCAAGCACTAAGTTAGGTATCAGACATAGTGTTCCATGTGAAATGTCAATTCTAGCAACTTCTAACACTCTGTTAAATTTCATTACAATATTCGCCAATTAGCCATTTAACCCTTCTTGTTAAAATTTGCAAACAGCATTTTGTCTAACTCTCAACATGTCTTGATTTTGAGGTCACAAGCACTACTTAGATTGCTACACTTGGAAATGAAAACAATAATGAAGGTGAAAGTTATTCATTTGATGTACTCTTCTTATACACAAGTACATCAATGGGTCATTCTACCTCTGAAATCAGTCATATCGCACATTTTCTCACCACTCTGCAGCTAGTCAAGTCTTTGATCTTGCCGCCTATCTTGTGGGTCATGTTCTTCAGATGTATTCTTATAATGACAACATGTACATCTGTGGGTCTTTCAGCCACTGAATTTTCTGATTGTAAACAGCTAAAATAATCAATTGATCAACACATTTTCCCACTCAACAGGTGATCGAAGCAGGACTAGCAAGCCCTTAAATTTGCCATCCAGCAAATTGATGCGTACTGAGAACTCCTGTATACATTATGGTCTGAATCCCAGATATAAAAAGGCATCCAAATATGCGTGATTATGCTTTTCCAAGACCTTTAAAAGTGATCAGTGATTAAAACAAGTTTATTTTGCTCTGAAAGTTTCGTTTTTAACTTTATTTACATTTATGATGGCTACCAACAGCAGTGTAAAACGTATATTAAATTTACAGTCCCTGGAAACTAAATATCTGGCTGTTAAGGAAATTGAGGGCTGAACATCTCGCAAAAAGGTCTGTGAAATTTTTTCACTTAAAAATAACACCCATTCAGGAAGGATGAAAGCTGCTGAGTCTATAAAGAAAGACTACGTTGAAGGTAACTGTGCTCGCCAACGGAAGAAGCAAAAGACTGCTAGATTTGAAGAAGTGGAGGAAGCCACAAAATGGTTCAATGAAACATTTGCTAAAAAACTTAGTGAGGTGAACTTTGCTGCAACAAGTGGTTGGTTCAGTCGCTTTAATGTTCGTCATATCATCAGATACAAAAGTATTTGTGGAGAATACATGTACTGTTGACAGCTTTTTATTTCCATGTAAATAGCACCATCCCCTTGTTATCCTCAATAAGATGGGAAGAGACTGACCAAAATCAAAGCCTATTTAAGTACATGTACATGAAGCATGTAAGTAACCACTATCCAACCATGTGCTAATGCCAACATTGAATATCATACTGTTTTTCGAATCAGGATGTGATCGGTGCAATATTTTATAGTGGATACACATAGGTACCCAGAATGTAATTTATCAATATACAAGTGTATTTCACACTGATTCTCTCTTCATGTACTCAAAATTTCCATTTTTTCTCAAAATGTAAATGCTACTCACAGACGAATATTAATTTTTCTCTTTAAAATCAATTATAGTACTTTATAACAGTTTAATAACCATCGGGTCACTGACAGTTATTTTTTGTAACTTGCCCATGTCTTAGGACACGGAAAAAATTATTGTTTCATGTCCCAAGATTTATCTCCGTTACAGTAGTTAACAAAAAGACCTAAAAACGGTAAAGTTTAGACATTGGTCCGCGGATAAGCCGACTGCACCCCCCCCCTTATTCCAGGTTTTTATCTTTTTTTAAATTATTCAGCTTATACGCGAGTATATACTGTGATAATGAAATAATCAGTCTCATAATCAGTATCAGCAATTTTAATAATCTGCTATGCGCGGTATCTGCATAATCGGCAAAAAGTGACATCAGTATAGCTCTAGATCACAGACACTATAATTATTTCACTCTCACTCACAATATATATATAATAATAATAATGATGACGACTTTGTATAGCGCCTAATCTTTAGAAGCTCTAAGCACTTTACAACATCTATAATGATATGTCACACTACAGAAGTACTCTGTGTGTGTGTGTGTGTGTATATATATATATATATATATATATATATATATATATATATATATATATATATATATATATGTGTGTGTGTGTATATATAACCCAAATTCGGATATAACCCGGTCGTTGCATGGCTCCCAAAATTTCGGGTCATTTATTACAGGTATTTTTCTCAAAGACCAAAAAACTTTGATCTTTGTTTATTGTCCGGTCGGATTCTATGGCTCCTAACTACCGTGTTATAGCGGGGTCCCACTGTATATATATATATATATATATATATATATATATATATATATATATATATATATATATATAGCAATTATAAAGTCAAATGTTTATGCATTATGCTTGAATGAAAGTGTGCTCAAAATTCATTGTTCCATGTAGATTTAATCAAGGGTGGTTTATTTTTAGTCTAAGTTAGTTAAAAACACACTCTGGTTCACACTACTATGTGCCAGTTACCCCAAGTTCTCTTACCGACAAATTTTGCCACAACCAGGGTTATTTGGAAAGCCAATGGTCATAGTATTTATCACCATATTAGTTTCTCAGGGAAAAGGTCAACATTACTGGAGAATCTTCAGCCATTGGGGTATGTGTTCCTGATTGCTAGTAATATATGCAAACTTTTTTAATTTATGGATGTTTCAGAATTTATTCTTCTTCTTATGGAGGGTCATAAGTATGTCACAAAATTGCATACTATAATATAGATGTTTTCAAGTAAGCCATTGTTATTACAGACCACAAAAAACACAACTGAATTCAGTTGTATGATGCATTCATTGCAGGGTGACTAATGTTTAGAGTTCTTAAAATTCTCTGAGATTATTCTGGTCAAACAGATTAATGTATGAACATGGTTATAATAATATTATGAAAAATCTCTGTACAGTAGTTCTGATGAAATGATTTCATATATAACAAAGCATGAATGCATAATATATATTCCTGTATTCACTGTTAACCATGTATGAATTGGTAGTTAGTGATGTAATGGGTGCCCATGGAGGGGTAGTACTTCTGGTGGGGGTAGCAGTCCTACTCTTTTGGGGGTAGCAAGTCCACCTTTGGTCATCACTTGGCTCTCACCTGAGGTTCTAAGAAGCTGTAGCATGTGAAGCAGCCATACTATGGTCAACAGCTTCGAATAGCTGGTCAGATCAGGTTGAGGGTAACCAACAGATCTCAAACCCTCTGTGAGTTAGGGATTGTCACTCACTGCTTGTGAAGACTGGACCAAGCGGACTGCACAGAGGAACCACCAGCTGGTAAAAAGGCAAGAAGTCAGATACAGCATAGCAATGTTGAGCACTAAGAGCATAGCAAGACACCCTGGTCATCCACTGCATTCGAGCCATCTTGACCACATCATATCACAGGACAAAGTGGTTCCTGGACAAAAGAGTGAGGCTTGAGACAGTGCAACTCTCCCTGACTTTAATCCAACTCACATGCAAGTCATTTATGTCACCCATACCCATGTCCTGCAGCATGTTGGGCGAGTTGTAACACAGGTGTGGATGCACTGGCAGCTATATATATATATATATATATATATATATATATATATATATATATATATATATATATATATATATATATATATATATACCGGTATATACACACACACACACATACATACATACACTTACATTTAGATCCATTATTCTCAATACAGCATACAAGTCGGATACTGTAGTCAATCTCAAGATCAGTCTCACATTTTCTCAGCAATTACTGTCCTCTAATGCCTTTGCTGACATTTGCTTATGTGTCATTATAAAGATAGCAAAACTAGTTTGTCCTTTAAAAATGAGGTCATTTTTGGGATTGTTTAATGTCAGCTGAACTGTCCAGAATAAGAAAAATAATTACAAGCATTATCTAGATCTATAATTTCAATCTAATTTCGGATGCAAAGACCATGGATCTTTTGTTGACATGAATTAGCTAGAATTAGTGAAAATACTATAAAAGAGCTTGGTAAGATAAAATGTGAGTCTAAACTCAGCTTTTTTTTTTTTTTGCATATCGTCTGACTTAGGTCATCATAGCTTCACTGAGTTTTGAGTTGTATACCCTGCTTCAAAATTTCTTTTGTGTTTATTCATAGATGCATGCCTGACAATGTTTCCTCTTCGACCATGAATAATTTTAAAATCTTGTCAGTAAAACTCGCATAAAAAATGTGCAACAAAGACCATTTCAAGAAGACAGCAAATTTTGTAGTAAATTATGTTTCTCCGAGAATACTTACCCAATCACATTACTTTAGGGATATTAGCCTGCTACCTCGCGAATCCAGCCCTACCAAAAGACGAAAATTCGTCTTTCCTGTCTATGTCATATAGACAAAGGGCAATAACTCTTGCCCCTTACCTCCCCTTGCTACCCGCTAGGTGTCGCTTCTTTAGTTTTTTAAGCTGAGCGGTATATTAAACACAAGGATGCTCGCATGGCGGGGTGGTTGGGAGGGTTTCTTAGTAATATGATTGGGTAAGTATTCTCGGAGAAACATAATTTACTACAAAATTTGCTTTCTCCTTTGAATACGTTCCCCAATCACATTACTTTAGGAGAATAAGTAATAGGAGGAGGGAATGCGGAGCATCCGACCTCCACCTCGGGTATCCTCTAGGGAATGATGGTTGGATTCCCCATGTGAATGATAACCCGGTCTCCTAATTTTCAATCAGCAACACAGCTCAGGGTCACATGATATGTGACCCCTTTATACGGTTAAGAAGATAGTTATTGGAATCTTCTTACCTACGAAAATTTATCTGGCGAATCCAGCGAAGCTAATAGGCTGTGCTGATTGTTGCACATGGGTCTGGTGGGCGTCTGGGCTGCCCAACACCGGACCTACTAGAATCAATGTTTGCCTCTGCGAGTACAAACTTGAAGATAAAACTGTAGAAGGTTGACTCTGCATGTCAGCCAACAGCTTCTATAAGGTGACTGATTTGCGAATTCTCAGAGTACGCCGAGCGTATAACCCACTACAGCCATGAAGCAAGGGCTTGAATGGTGATATCTCATATCCCAGCTATCACCAGAAGAAAGAGGTGCTTGTATGTGACCTGACTCACCTCTATGCATTGAAATGGTGCTAGAGTGCACAAACAGGATCTTACATGGCTGTTGATCCTAACTTATCTATAAAAAAAAGCGAGCTAATGACGACTCGTTGATCGCCAATGTATGGTAATCTATTTTGGGCTACGAAGCCTGGCTGCGTCAAGAGGACCATCAAACCCTCGGATCGAAACGGAAGAGAGTTCGGGTCACTAGAAAGGACATGTAACTCGCTCACCCTGCATGCTGAAGCTAAGACTATCAAGAAACCCAATTTGTATGATAGTAGCTTTAACTAATCGTGGGTTAAAGACTCAATACTGTCTGAATTGAGTCATGTTAAAACCCAGGACAGATTCCATTTGGAAACAGGGTGAGGGATATAAGTCGATTGAATTTTTTAAAATGTCTAAAAGATCTGACAAATCTTTGTCATGGCTGATAGCACATGTACCAGAATGGCGGAATGTGTCTGATATCATGGAGCGGTAGCATTTGAGAATAACTGGAGCCAGCTGTTTCTCCTCGAAAAGCCAGAGAAAAGTTGGCCAGTTGAGGGATTGTGACACTCAGAGGAACAATGTGAATGATATGGTACCAGTCTCTAAAAACATGCCACTTGCCCTCGTAAACCTTCAGAGTAGAGGGCCTTCTTGCTCTCGAGATTGTCTCCGTAATCAAAGATTTAAATTGTTGTCTTGCAAGGCTGTCTGGACAAGAGCCAAGCTTGAACATAAAGACGGTCCGGACAGGGGTGGAACACCCCTGGCCACGGTTACTTGTGAATACTTGTGCTGACTGTAATCTTCCTGGGTAGATCTATCGCCTAGATTGAGTAGATCGGAGACCCAGTTGTTCCATCTGAGAGGGGCAATCAGAACCATCTGACAGTTCTGACCCCTTAACTTCTGGATTAATTTCAGTACCAAGACCGTGGGAGGGTAGGAGAATGACCACAACCCTTCCCAGGTGATTGATCGAGCATCCACGACCCAAGCTTCTGGGTCTGGAACTTGTGAGATGAAATGTGGAGAACTTGCGATTCCACCTTGTTGCAAAAGATCAATCATCGGACGTCCCCAAAGTGTGTCAATTGGAAGAAAGTCCGATTGATGGAGTGACCATTCTGTGTGAATGACTAGATAGAGTGTCAGCCAAGACATTGAGTCTGCCAAGAATGTGTCTGAATTGTACATTGAGGTGGAGATTGTCGAACCAATGTAGAAACTGCCAGTTCAGATTGCACAGGTCTGGTGATTGGTGTCCCCTTGTTTTGAGGCAAGGCACCACCACAATGTTGTCTGACATAATGAGGGCAGTTTGTAATAAGAGTTGATCCTGCCCAAAATGAAAGGCATTGATGACAGCCGTTATTTCTGAAAGGTTGATGTGGAAAGGGGCTCGCCCCTGGCACCTACGTGCCGCTGACAGTATCGAAGTCCAGCAAAAGGTGGGCACTCCAACCGTAGGTATTAGTGGCGGAACATACCGTTATCCCCGCTTGGGGTATCTCCAGAGTAATCCCTGTGGACAGCCTACAGGGGTTGTGCCATTGACTCAAGAATGATCGTATCTCTGGCTTGAGCATGACTGTTTTCTGGGATCGAAGGGACTTGAAAAGGGCGCAATTACGCTAGCAATGTCCTTTGTAATTTTTTAGGGCGCATAAAAGGACGGCTGAGCGGGATCAAGTCTGTTGCCGCATTGAATAATCCGAGGATCTGCAACTCTCTCGCTAAAATGCGCATCCTGTCGGAAACGGACTCTACGAGTGCAATTATCTGGATGATCGCAAACTTGAGGAAGCCTTACCAGATTCAGATCGGGAGAAACTCCACACCCAGATGGACCAAAATCCGGATTGGACAGAGATCAGACTTTATCCAGTTCACAAGAAAGCCTATATGATGTAAAGTTATATAAGATCGTTTCTGCCTTTGAGCAGAGTAGAACTTGACAGATGTTTCTGGAGGGTGTCGTCCAAATATACTGCCGACGCAATAGATGAAGTCGAGCGGAACAGGGTGACAACGTAATCCATAACCTTGGTACTAGCCCAAGGGCTTAAATTTAGGCCAAAAGGTATGACATGGAACTGATAAACCAAGTCCCGACAAGCACAACGGAGAAATGTCCGCTTCTCGTTTTTCTTTTAACGTAGCTTTAACCATCTTTCAGTTATATCGCTACGATGTCTGCAGTGAGGCAGTTTATAGTGATGTCTAGCACTGGGGCATCATGCCCCAGACATGTAGAATGATGTCCCACCCAGTCACATTATCTAAGCGTCAAGCGAGGCAGCTGTTAGTATCATTGTGTAAGTTTTTGGTATGACTCGGTCAGGGATCGAACACACGACCTGCCGCTTCCGCTGCGGACGCTCTAACCACTAGGGACGTGAAATATGCGTCGGTCATATCTAGCCAGCTTATGATGGGGTTTAAGCGACGTGCCCTTCAGACATGTGTCACGACGTATCAGGTTGGCAGAAGCAGTCAGCACATTGGCCATGGAATGGTGAGCTGCCCTGTTAAGAACCCTAGCTAACCGGGCCGTCGATTCCCAAGCATGTTCATTGCCAGATTTTTCAGCGATCCTGAAAATGGCTAGGGAGGCTAGGTCTAACAGTGAAGACGTAGCGACTACATTTCGAACCAGCTTGGACGTGGCATTGAACACAGTTTTTGTCCACTTTATAAGACAATGCCGCAGACATATGGACTGCTGCCATATTTTATCCCGAGCCAGGACCTCAGTACTGAACGCATCGGAGTGAGTTTTGTACCATCGACCTGAAAACGACGCTGGTACTTGGCTTTCAGAAAAGAACGCCTTAGCATTTCCTGGATCCCCTATACGTGTCGACAGACGGTCATTAATTTCCTTAATTTTTTGTCGACTGGGGAAGGAGGCGGAAGGATAGAGTCTCTTCCCCCTCATCCAGATCGACCGATGCTCTAACATTATAGTCGGTAATGGCAGCAGGAGGTGGAGGGCATTCTGAAGGGGCCAACACCCTATTAATTTCCTCCACTGCGGCTTTGAAGCTGAACTCAGTCCGTTCCATAGTTGGATCTGCATACAGCTGATTTGCCTGCGATTCATCGCACTCACTATGTGCATAATCTTGCTCTGGTAAAGCATCCATATCGGGTAATGCATACCAGGTGGCATAGATGACTCGATTCCGTCATCTCTGATAACGGCATTCACTCTCCCTTGTGGATGAGCTGTTAGCCTATGGACGGCCGGCAATGCCGAATGAATTGATTGGCATATGTTTGGCCTGAATGTCTGCGACGGGCCGGCTATGACCGGCACCGACCGCTCGAATGGTCGGGTTGGATCGAGAGATTCATCGCCAACATCTGTGTCATGGTAGTGATATGTAACCGGTAGTACGGATTGACAGACGGAAACCTCACTAGAATCATCGTCAATCCGATTTGTGCGGATTGCGGTATCATAAAAGTCCAAGTGCTGGTACAGTGGTACAGTCGGACGGACTGGTATATGACTAAAATCTCCATACGGTTGGACGACCGGTGCCTGTTGGGCTGGACGGCCGGAGCCGGATGGACTGTCAGTGCCGGCAAGTGTCGGCTGGAAGCTTGGCTGGACGACCGGTGCCATTTGGGTTGAACGGTCATTGTCGGATCGACACCCGGTGCCGGTTAGTGCCGGCTGGAAGGTCGGCTAGATGACCGGTGCCATATGGGCTGAACGGTCATTGCCGGATGGACGCCCGGTGCCGGTTGGTGCCGGCTGGAAGGTAATAATAATTACATAATGCTTATGTAGTGCGGCCAGCACTGTGCGCCCATCTACCATTCGCTCAGAGGGAATGTTGGTTCTGGTACAGCTTGCATATCTGTACAGCATACCAGGTGACCTAGATGACGCAATTCTGTCATAATTGACACTTTCACTAAATCTCCCTGGTGGAGAAGCCGTGAACATATGGACGGCCGGCACTAACAGCTGATTGAACTGGCGAATGGTCGGCCTGAAAGTCCTGTTCTGGTAAAGCTACCATATCTGGGTAGCGCATACCAAGTGGCATAGATAACTCAATTCCGTCATCTCTGATAATGTCACTAATTCTCCCTTGTTTTAAAATCACACCGTCACGTATTTGACGTGACGGGAGGTGTACACCGGCAATACCGACTGATTTGTCTAGTATATGGTCGGCCGGAATGTCGGCGAAGGTCCGGCTATGACCGGCACCGGCCTCTCGAATGGTCTGATTGGACGGAGATACATTTATAACATCTCTCTCATGGTAGTGATATGTAACCAGTAGTACAGATTGACTGACGGGTACATCACTATATTCTCCGTAAATCCGATGTACAGCCGGTGCAGGTTGATGCTGGCTGGAAGACCGGTGCCATTTGTGCTGAACGGTCGTTGCCGGATGGACGGCCGGTGCAGGTTGATGCCGGCTAGAAGGTCGGCTGCACGACCGGTGCCATTTGGGCTGAACGGTCATTGCCGAATGGACGGCCGGTGCAGGTTGATGCCGGCTGGAAGGTCGGCTGGACGATCGGTGCCATTTGGGCTGAACGGTCGTTGCCGGATGGACGGCCGGTGTAGGTTGATGCCGGCTGGAAGGTCGGCTGGACGACCGGTGCCAGTTGGGCTGAACGGTCATTGCCGGCTGGACGACCGGTGCCGGTTGATGCCGGCTGGAAGGTCGGCTGGACGACCGATGCCATTTGGGCTGAACGGTCGTTGCCGGGTGGACGGCCGGTGCCTGTTGATGCAGGCTGGAAGGTCGGCTGGCCGGCCGGTGCCATTTGGGCTGAACGGCCGGTGCCTGTTGATGCAAGCTGGAAGGTCGGCTGGCCGTCCGGTGCCATTTGGGTTGAACGGACGGTGCCGGATGGACGGCTAGTGCCGGTTGTTGCCTGCTGAAGTGCCGGCTGAACTGACGGTGTCGGCTGAACGGACGGCTGGACGGCCGGCGAAAGTGCATAATAAAATGGATCCAATTGATCCAGCCTAGACTCCATGTGTCCGGGACTTACAGGCCCGAAAGCCATGCACGGACCTGCGGTGAAATTTACATCCACTGGGCAGCCTAAACCATGTCAACATAATTCCTCCATTTCCACATTGCCAACACCCATTTTGCCATTCATGCCTTCGTTGTCGACTTTGCTACTGAAACGACAAAAGAAGAGAACAAAGCACAAATTAAAAAATTCAGCATATTATTAATTCGATAATACTATAACCGTTATTAACGGAGTAGTCAAATTATTCCGTGCCATGTTAACTCTTAATGACCACACTAGTTATCACCGTGAGCGTGTTGCAATAGGTCGTTCAAGACGAAGTCTCCTGAAACGAAAAAGATGATAAACAAAGCACATTTAGCAATTCAACACGCTATTAAGTCGCTATTACCATAACCGTAATTAACGGAGGAGGCGAAATGATTTAGTGTCGCGTGAACTCGTGACTACAACACGAAATTCCGCCATTAATAGTCGCAACTGGTCGTTGAGAGACGAAGTCTACTGAAACGGAAAGATAAACAAAGCACAAATTAACAATTCAGTACGCTATTAAGTCGCTATTCCAAAACCGTAACTAACGGAGGAAGCGAAATGATTAAGTGTTGCGTGAACTCGTGACTACAACACGAAGTCCGCCATTAAAGTCGCAAATTGGTCGTTCAAAGACTTTTTTGAAGTCTACTGAAACGTCAAAGAAGATAAATAAAGCGCACATTATCAATGCAGCACGTTATTAGTCGCTAATATCGTAAACGTTACATACGGAATAAGCGAAATTATTGAGTGCTACATGTATTACATGCTAGTACTGCTTTGACCACGTTGCAACCTGGTCCGAAGTCTAGAAAAGGTGACAAAGTCACTCAAATTGGAAAATATTGTAAAATAATGTATACGACCTGTAGAGGAATGATTATCCAACACAGTAATTCCAAATTTAACTTCGGATGGTCAGAATTTACACTAAGATGGCTTGGATTCATTGGAGGTCTAATTGTACGTGTCAACACACAACAAGCGAAGCTAAAAAACTAAAGAAGCGACACCTAGCGGGTAGCAAGGGGAGGTAAGGGGCAAGAGTTATTGCCCTTTGTCTATATGACATAGGAAAGATGAATTTTCGTCTTTTGGTAGGGCTGGATTCGCGAGGTAGCAGGCTAATATCCCTAAAGTAATGTGATTGGGGAACGTATTCAAAGGAGAAGCTATGAAGGCAAATGTGTCATTTCACTGAAAACATCTACCAATGATTTGGCTTCAATGCCATTTTCAATCACTGACTTGAACACACGTGTGTCACCCAGGTCTATTAGTGCATTTTGTTAATTCCAAAACCTATAAACATGAAAAACGGCATTAACAAATGTACTGCATAACAATGATTATGCATCTGAACCACCGGAAATAACAAGTTTTGTTTCTAAAAACAAGCAGCATTTCTAATGCACAATAAAAAAAAATATAAAAAAAGTCAGTCTTAAAAGGCTGCAGGCAAGAAAAAAGATTGAATGTCTTTTAAATGAGATTAAGTAACAAGTCACATTTTTACCACATGTAAGTCACCGTAAGATTGTCAGTGGTTTAAAGTTCTTTTTATTTCCCTGTGAGTAGTCTTAATAAGGCAATTGTCTTTACATGCTGGCCATAATCTAGGCCAATTTAAGTACATGTACATGTAGGAGGAGTGTACTATTTTTTGGTTGTTTTTCTATTTTAAGTATTTTGTTTTGTTAATGTTGACCTTAATTAGTAGCAAAATGTAACTGACCACATCTATGAGTGAAAATCAATCACTTTTATTAATCATCATAGGTTTTTCTACACCGGTATGCCAATTTTTACCAATACATGTAATATTTGCCTCTGTTCTGAAAAAAGATGAGGCTGTTGGTATTCATGTATAAACAAACTGTAAAATGCATTTAAAAAATCTTTAAAGTTAACTGTCTCAACATTAAACCTGTAAAAAGACTGCGTATTCAATTCATACAGATTTTTTTCCACCCCTGTGGTACAAGGTACCGGTAGTAGCAAAAACACAGGATCAGCTGTTGTAAAATTTCTCAAAGATAGACATTAAAAGTTGCATTATGTTAAATTAAGCGGGTCTATATGTTACTTCAGACCAAAACTTTTCCCTGACAAAACCAGGATAACGACTTAACAGGGCTCAAGATATGAGGGGAAAAAATGAGCATAACAAAGATATATTTTCTTGGGACCGGACCAAAACGCTCGACATAAACGGTTTTCAAGATAAACAAGGTCAAGATAAGTGGATTTGACTGTTACTACAAAGTGGACGACTAGATTAAAAAAGAAAACTTGTCTGTAGTGTATGTATCAAACTGTAGCAGAAATTAAATAGCAATATTATACAAGTTTTCTGTATCACACACCAGACCTGAACCTATCTAAATATATCTATAGAAATGTGTGGGGACACAACCACAACCCATTCAGATACATACCAATGTGTACACAGAAAAGTCAGAAACTTTGTCCTTGAATAAAGAAAGACAATAAATTTTGGAAATTTATAGATGGATACTGTCCATTGAAGGAACACATTTGCAACTCGCTTTATGATAGAAAACTTCCAAAAATGTGTGTATGTGGATTGCAAAGCCACTCTGTAGAGATTTTGCTATTCTGCACGTGTAGCAAAAACTGAAGAACACATGGGATTTGGTGCCAAACCCTTTGTCAAGGGTAATCACTCTAAGTGCTTGGCAGATAACTTCTAGCTTTAAATTAAAAATCTTTACCCAGCAATGCTAGATATTTGTGATAGTGGTACCTGTTCTAAAGTATTATGATCAGGAAACATATTTGAAGAAGAAACTTGAAGTATTTGATTTGACTGGTAATCCACTATGCAGGATTGTTGTTATCTTATTTCAATCAGATTGTGGGTCTATAGTACCTCTCTTTCCGTATGCATCATCTCACAGTCCTTTTCAAGATCAATTTTCACTCTCTTGTTGGCAGTTTGCAAAGAAGATAACTCCAACTTCAATTTGGTAATTTGACTCCTTAGAACAATCACTTCAGCCTCCTTTGACTTGTTTTCCTTTTCTTTATCTGTCAGAAGAAGAAAAAACATAATGAAGAGGTTCTCCTTGATAATGCCGAATTCTAATCTGAGTGAGTCTGTCAATCAAGAGCTTGAATTAAATAATACTATACATACCAATCCCTGACAAGGAAACGGCATAATCCAAGAGGATAAAAAGTGTAATCCTGACAGAAAAAGTGTAATCCAGATATAAAATGTTAAATTTCAATAAACATTTATTTGCCCCTGTCGTCTTTTAACATCCTTTACTGGTTCATATTTTCATATGTAGCACTTTTAGCCTTACACATACCCCGACTAGAATCCATCTTAAGACTTTTAGTGCCAAATATTAAAATCATTTTCCACACGGCCTGAAATAGATGTCATGTGATGCTGCATTTGTGTCGCCATATTTTGAGGACTGTTGTGTTGTCTTTTAATAAAATTTGTTGCCTTTTTCTAATCCATCTGTGAAATTTTTTAAAGCAGATTTTTTTGCTCTCATATATGTATCGACTAAAATAAAATATACTTTTTAGCATCAAATACCTATAGACTGGTTCTGCAATAAATATGAATAAGAACAAAGAATAGGCGTGTAAAGATTAAAATTAGAAACTAGTCTGTTCTCTCCTGAATAAGCCATACAGATGCTATAAATAGAATTCAAGGTTGAAAGTAGAACAAGGTTAGCTATAAATAGAACATGATACTGTTATGAAACTGCACAGAAGTCCATGGACAAACGTACTCTTATATTGTAGTTACGTACACACAGTCTTTTCTAAAATATGGTCTGTGGGATTAATGGCATGTTTTGAAAAAAAGAGAAAACAAATAATTGATTTTTGGGGGAATGTGGATTTACCGAAAAAGCACAATCCATATGCATTTATGCGTAACGCATAATTTAGTGAAAAAAAAGTGTAATGATTATGCCAAAAGCGTAATGGTTGGCATGTATGTAATACATGGTCAAATTTGCTCTTGGATACAAAGAAACTGACGGGTAAGATTTTCTTCTGAATATTCATATAAATGTTATTCTAGCTACATGACTTTCCTTTTCACAATTTCATCTCAGACCCAGAAAAACTCCATGGACAGAACTAATGCAGAATGTTTTCATCAATACTAGAGCAGAAGAGGAAGCATTTGAGAAATACTGATTAATGTCAATATTATAGTAATAAAAAGCAACAATTCATTGTACCCAATTCCAAAGTAAACCACTCTCATTCTTTTTCTTGTGCAAAATGTTGCAATACTTTGATCAACATATTCATTCAAGAGAGTTTGAACATAGGAATTTTATTAAGATCATGTTATGTTGAATAATTCTAGTCTGGATACCTCAATTTGGTGCCTTCATTTCATACATCTGAGACTCCTGAAAACAGAAAAGGCACTTACTGACACTTGACTTCATAACCATCCTTATCCCCAAGGGACTTATCTAACAGTCATATTTTTGGTGAATTTTTTAGATCACCATACTCTAACCAGTCGAACATATCATGTAAGTCACCTGGTTTTCACAGTCACAAAAACCATTCTAATTTTACAACAACAGATTTCCTGTATAAATGCCCTGTATTTTACAGTTAGCAGCCTTCTGTAGTCAGCAGCCAGGTGTTTCCTAACCAGACAATGGTTTCTCCCTGCCTTAAGCAGTCAATGGAACAGTTCCATATCAGCGCTAACTGCTCCAATTAAGCAAAAAATTAAACACTTCTTTTGTGTGATGCACAAGGTATTGTTTAGATAATGGCATGCAATATGAATCAATGTTTAAACATTTCATTTTCAGCCTGTACCTGCCATAGACAGTCATAATGTCAGTCAAACTCAAAAGTGCCAACATGTCGGCTTTAAAAGCAAGGTAATTACAATTACAGGAAAGGATTAAAGCAAGTTCTGGATTGTGGGAAAAGCAGTTACATTTTTATGCTAGTGTGACATGTATTTACATATCTTCTTCTACCTGCCTGTGAACTAAAGCTATCTCTGGAGAAAAAAAAATGTCTTAAGAAAGAGATACAATACAAATTGCATCCCTTTTAATTTAGATCAGGGGTCAATCGTTATTCAAAACATGTCTGTGGAGGCAGGTGAAATTTCATTTCATAGGTCACAACAAATAGCTATGTAATAATTTCTTTTAACTTTCTGTTTATTAAAGGCATCTCACGAAAGCACGTGATCTTGGTGAGATATTGTTTTCATAGCAAACAAATCTGAGTCTGGTGAATTCAGTTCCGAGACGCATTAAAGTGTGCAGGATACAGAAATCTTGTGTGGAGCATAAATTTGGGAGTGAACAACATAAAACATAATTATCATTCTGTTGTTCATTGCAAATCTTGGCAATAATAATAATAATAATTGGTGCCTATTTGATAATTTTAAAAAATACTTTAAAATGGGTATATCTTCAACCTGTATACAAAAGCCATTTTGCATTTTCCCCACATGTGACAGCAATTTATAGGTTTTGTGTGTATTTATGATCCCATTCAAGAGTGCTCTTAAAATTAACATATTTTGACTGCAAGAGCAAACTTAAAAATGTAATAATGTTTCCTATGTTAAATATAGGATGTTTTGTTTTCTAATTTCATGATGTTTGTGTTTTTGTTTATAATCATATCATTATTTAATGTTATAGGTGTTGTCTACGGTTGTAAAGCACTTTGAGCTTCTAGAGATTATACACTATACAAACTTTAACAAAGTCTTTATTATTATTACATGTCTTATAATGTAATATAATGTTTGTGTGAAAAGTGAGAGAAAGAGAGAATTAAATATATGTATCAAATTAAGTCACATGAAATTTAAACTATATGACCAATTTCATTGATTTTCATTAAAGTTTCATTTAGATCAAGAAGCAAATGAAATTTGGTTGAAATCAAATAATAATCAAAGTGTTTTACTGATTGGTTAATAAAGTGTGTCTGACAATCAGGCGCTACAACACTGCTAAAAGATAACACAGAAGGTGGGCAATCAAACATGGTGCATATCTTTTTAATATAAATCTGTACATCAAATCTAGCTTAGACAATAATATAGAGTATGATAAATTCCACTTTAAAAATTATATATTTTTTTTAATATCAACCGTGTAGGAAAAACACAGGGATTGGACCCAAACAAAGATACCAGCACAATACAATAATCGCTGACCTACAGGTAAATAGTATATAATAATAAATGTACAATTTTTGTCTCCCTTAGCTCTCAACTCATGAGACTAATTATGATAAAAATAAAGTAATGACTTATTCATATTAGTGTGTGTGTGTGTGTGTTTTTGATAGAGAGAGAGAGAGAGAGAAAGATGTGTGAAATAACTGTGTCAGTATGTATCAATTACAACAGAAAAGATGAACTTGAGAAAACTTCAGCCTTGTTTTTTTAATCAACCAGAGTTGACAAAAAATTATGGCTAAATTTTTCAAAGTAAATTCAAGTTGAAAAGCACTAAGAAACAGTCTAAACAATCAATCCCCAGAGTTTTGGCTACATTGGTCATATGACTCAATTTGACCATCCCAGATTTTGTCAACTAAAATATATCACTGTAATGACCATTTAACTGACAGTAATACAAGAGCCAAAAGAGAAATACTGGTAATTGTCTAAAATGTATACATGTACCAATAAGTTGTGGACACATCTGTCTGCACCAACTGCACACTAGTATCAGTACAGGTTTACATAACTTACTCTTACCAAGTAAGGACTTAACAGACAAGGCTGATGCTGAAGACTGCTCTAGATGACTATCACCCAAGATGTCACTTTGATCCAATCGGAACATTGGAGTTGATTTGCTCCCAGTGCCATGAATGAAGGCATCAAAGTCCCTCTTCATTCTTATAACTGCAGTATTATCTTCAGCAGGGTCCATGGCTGTCACAAGGGTATCTACTGTTTAAACTGAAAAAAAGAATATATACAAAACATTCACTGATGAAGGGAAAATTTAATTTAGGTTTTACCCTGTGTAGCATGTTGTAATGAGGAAACAACAATATCAACAAGAGCCTCTTGAAGGAACTCCTGCTACATATAATTTCCAGGAGTTCAAGACAAGACCATTTATTTCTAACTGCTGAACATTGAAACCATCGCCAACATAGTTCAACAATACAGGTAACAAGATTTTCAAATTTGATGTTGTGGACACATAAATATCAGATTGGCATCATTTTCATTCAGTAACAAAAAAAAAACATCATAAGGAATCTTCAAGTGGAAACACCATGTTAATATGCAATATTTTGCAAACTAAGCTGACTGCCGTGGTGACTATATTGGATATCAGATATATACCATTACCATTTAGAATCAACTAGAAATCTTACAAAATCTTTTGATGAAAGTGCAATATCAATATGACTACCATACTGTCATGCATATATCCCAATGGCTTTCAAAGATATACTTTTTTACAACTTCATAATGAGTATCATAAGTTTATATTAAAGAGGATTACAACACAAGACTAGCTTGAATAATGGATTCTGATACAATCATTCATTCAGGAGATTGAGTGATATATTTTCAAGATGGCATCATTGTTACCCATACTGGATATTTAAGTGGCATTGTATTTAGGACCAACTGAACCATGGGATGAAAGTATCTGTAAAGTTTCATGAAAAGTCAGGTGAAACAACAACAAACTTGAGTTAACAGGTGGATGGATGACAGACAACATACTATCCTGTCTTGGTCCATGACCAGTACTGATAAAAACGCGAATCATCATCATCATCAGTCTCTTGACCAAGTGTGGTTGTTGAGGCACTGTGTTGCTGAAAATCTGACCAGTTCCCTCCACTTGTCTTGATCATGTGCCAATGCCTGTCTCCGCAAAACTTTTCCTGGTCCATTCTGTGATGTTGTCACTCCACTTTTTTCTGTCTACCTCTCCTTCTACCACCCTGGACACTATCCTGCAGTACTGTTGTGGACAGACTGTTGACTCTAGTGACATGACCATACCATTTCAGCTTTCTCTTTTTGACAGTGCTGAGGTCTTCATAATGGCCTACTTTGTCTTTGTGCCTGATGGTGTTACGCACTTCTTTATTTGTGATGAGGTCCATGCAAGAGATGCCAAGGATAGTTCTGTAGCATCTCATTTCAAGAGCCTAGATTGTTTGTTGTAATTCTGCTGTCAGGGTCTAGGCCTCACATGAATACAGAAAGATTGAGATGACTACTGCTATCAATAGTCTGATTTTAGTTTTCAGACAGATATTCTTGTCCCTCCAGATGGGTCTTAGCTTTGACACAGCTGCCATTGTTTGTGCTGCTCGTGACAAAATTTATGCTCTTGATCAAAAACATGACTACCGAATGGCTAAAATCAACCAATTTGTGTGCAGGGTTTATTCGAGAAACAAAGTTTCAAGTAAAATGTGTTTCTCGAAGAAAAATTATAAAAATCACATTCGTGTTAGGAACATAAGCCTGCTACCTCGCAAATCCATCAATACTAAAGGCAGGAAACACCAAAACAAAAATATGTGATATGTTTTGGTATGCAGAGAACTCGCCCCATGGAGAACTCACCCTGGGATAACTCGCCCCATGGAGAACTCGCCCCACTTCGTCTGGAGAAGTCGCCCCAAAACCCACATAACCTTTTAATAACAGAATTAAAACATCTTTTACGTGATTCATTTTTAGATTTTTATTTATACGTGATCACAAAAAAGATATTAACTGGTAATCATAAATGCAATATCAGTAATATTTCTAAGACGAAATTCAGTCTTTATATAATCTAATGAATGACGACAGTATAGTGATTAAAAAGGATGATTAGTCAAACACTATTATTATTATGAATCAAGATTATTTTAAATAAGTTGAACGTCAATTAAATGATGAAAACTACTACAAACATATTGGCGAAGATCCGTCAATAGAAATTAAATAAAAAATGTCAACATGCTTTAATGAGATGGCTAAAAACAATAATTCCGTATACGAGGAATTTGATACATTCCCTCTTAACATGCATACACCTCAAAAATTCTACATATTACCCAAAACTCATAATGAAATCATATATTGAAAATACAACAACTTTTCATTAAAAAGTTTAAGTCTATTCCACAGCTACCTGTTAATTTCAATCCTGGTATTATTAGATGTAACATCACTATATACGAACTTTCCGCATGCAGTTGGTATTGAAGCGTGTACCAATTTTTTTATAAGAATCCTAATAATAGCCCACTATCTTGTGAAGATATTTGTATAATATTAAAACATATCTTGGAAAATAATTATTTTCAATTTAATAATACGAAATACATATATATAATGGGTATACGGCAATGTGTATTAATATGGCTCCTTCATATGCTTTTCTCTCATGGGTAAATTTGAAAGGGAATTTCTTCAAAACGAAAAGTTGAATCCATCTCTTTGGTTCAGATTTTTCGATGACATTTATATCTGGAAGCAGTCAACCGAAGAACTGTAAAATTGTATTGATCGCCTAAATCATTTTCACCCGACAATTCAATTTACTTATACTACATCTAGTACGCATGTTTCATTTTCAGATGTAAATGTGATATAAAATACTGATAACACTATCTCTGCAAATATTCATATCAATGAAACTAATTTCCACCAATATGTCAATAATCTTCATGTCATCTCATGTCATTTAAAAACGGTATGCCACAAAGCCAGTTGAAAAGATACCGACGTATTATTTCAGATGACTGTCAATTACAAAATTCGTTGAATAAATTCCAAACATATTTACAAAACAGAAATTATCCTACACATACAATTGATTCTGCGCTGAACAAAATCCGTAATATTACTCAACACTGGACTTTAAACAAAGCAGTATGTACAATAGAGAGATGTAATTCCTTTCACAATACAATCGAATCCTTATGTAATCTATGTCGTATAATTAATAAATTTTAGTCTCCTAAATTTATCAAATAAATTTATCAATTTACCAGCGTAAAAACATTTTACCCCAAAAAAAATCAATTATCGCTTAAAGAAGTCCCAAGAATTTGCAAGATTTTCTTTTATTAGTACTAAACAGACAGAAAAGAAAAAGAAAAAGAAAAAAGAACATTTTCGTCATCTAAATGTAACATACACCGGTGCTCTTGATGTGCAAATATAAGAGAAACTACTATGAATAATCATCGCTTTCATATTTAAAATTATAGATATCCAGTTTTCATCTAGTATTTAAACACAGTTTAACACCAATTAATAACTCTCTACGCGAATTGTCTATCATGCCGATATTTTATAACCAATGAACATCACAACATATAGCACTTAAAAAATGGTATGCATCAACAATAACCATTTATTTGATTGGATTTTTATAATAAAACGTGCAAGTAAATTTTGGTTAGCAACTCTCAAGACTTTGCATGATTTTTTACAATAGCACATAAATAGACAGAAAAGAAGAAAAAAACATTTTCGTTATCTAAATGTAACATACATTGATGTGATGTGCAAACATAAGAGATACTAGTATAATGAATAATCATCACTTTCATATATAAAATTATAGAGATCCTCAGTTTTAATCTAACAAAATACGTTGTGCATTTATTTTAAAACATTTCGTACCTGAAGAAGCACAAATTAAATGCGAAATTATTTAACCGTTCATTAACAGTTGATTTATTATATAACTCTTTTCAATGGAATTTAATCGTGGCCTCTAATTTTAGTAATATATAAATTATATTGGCGAGTATTCTTATCAACAGAAACAAACTGGAGTTAGAAATACTGAAATGGTTTCACTAAAATACATACATAATACAATGGTATTATATTGCTCATGGAGGAAAGATCACAATTATCGGGTACAAAATACTAAATCAAAGAGGTGCATATGTCCACAAGAATTAGCACAATGCCATCGTCTTTCATTTGACGGGGAGAAAAGAATTGCAAATTTTATAGATTTAATAAGTTACTAAGTTGAAGATAAACAACAATAAATAAAGCCTTGACATCCATGTGGCGAAATCTCAGAATTATTATATATTATCCTTGGGGCGACTTCTCCTGACACCTGGGATGAGTTCTCCCAGGGCGAGTTCTCCATGGGGCGAGTTCTGCGCTATACATGAATTTACTCAGAATCAAGTGCCTATGGTTTTACGTAGACAGCTTACCGAGCCCCCTTGACCACAGGCACTTGATTCTGAGTAAATTCATGTATACACTCACCATAGTGTTATATGGTGAGTGTATACATGAATTTACTCAGAATCAAGTGCCTGTGCGATTTAAACACTGCGGTAGAGTCAGCAATAATCCAACCAACAGCATCAACGCCTTCTATTTAATTGCATAAATATGAGTAATTTTGTTAGAAAATTATGCAGTTCTGCGCTGCCTGACAACTAACTTACATGATAATTCTTAAAACATTATCACTAAATCGGCATGATCCATCGTTTTAAAGACCACCGCTTGATACCGAACAGACTGGAAACTTTAAAATGTTTCCATGCAAATGCGAAGTGTAAATTTATTCTTAAACCCGCCTGGAACCTAATGGATTGGAAAGAGGTCCACTTCGGGAATGGAATTAACGCGTCCTGAAAATAAAAGAGAAAGCATTGAGAAGACAAGAGATGGTGACAATTATATCCACCATTTGTTCTGAATCTTTGTTTCTTATTTTACAAATCATCATCATCATCATCATCATCATCATCATCATCATTATTATTGTTATTATTATTATTATTATTATTATTATTATTATTATTATTATTATTATTATAGTGTTGTTATTATTATTATTATTTGTTGTTATTATTATTATTATTATTATTATTATTATTATTATTATTATTATTATTATTATTGAGATTTTGCATTGCTATATATAGTAAAATTTTGATAATCAAGGAACGAAATAAAGTCAATACGCGCCATTTAGAAGTGTGCTAAATCAGATTCTCCAAAATGACAGCTATAGCTGCAGAAAGTGACTCAGATCGCGTAATGACACAAACCAGTCCTATAGATGGTAGGATATACGCTTAGATGGGGCTTTTTAAATTGTTTATTGCCCACAATGTAATATCGTTGTTTACGGCATTCTACCAACAACAACAAAAAACTTTTAAAAAAACCAACAACATTGTAATTACTTTAATCAAACTTGTCATTATTATTTAACACACCCCTCCCCCCCCCTCTCTCTCTCTCTCTCTCTCTCTCTCTCTCTCTCTCTCTCTCTCTCTCTCTCTCTCTCTCTCTCTCTCTCTCTCTCGACAAACAACAGTGCAAAGCTGGCGAGAAACTCGCCCAAGGGCTTTTGGAATGAATTACTTGTTTTTCTTAAAGCCACAAAAGAACAAACATACAAACGAAAACATCACAAACACCCCCAAACCACACAAACGCGAGTACTTTACAAAGTACAATTAATAACAAAATAAAGGTTGAACGATGTTGAGTGTTGTTACTCTTTAGTGCTATCAATGCAAAAGAGGCTAGAACTGATCTAAATCGAAGATGTTAGTAGGTCAACGACTGTTTTCGCTGTCTGCAAAACATTCCATCCCGGATGTAATATTGGGTGTACGGCAATGTGTGGAGGGGTTGCACCTCTGGTAGGGAAGCAAGCAGTGCATCTTCAAGGGTAGCTCGTCCACCTTGGGTCCCCACATGAACCAGCTCTTACCTGTGGATCCAGGAAACTGTAACATGCGCATCAGCCACACACCGGCAAACCTCTTAGCTACACCAGCTGAGGTTAACAAATGCGTCTTAAATCTGTGTGAGATTGAGCTTGTCTTCCCAAGCATGTGAAGTCTGTTTTCTGCAGACTGCGCAGAGGAAACATAAGACTAATTTCAGCAATGCCTTATGGAGTACATAGTGCATGAAGAGGCATGTTGGTAGTCCTGATCATCTATTGTATCCGATTCCATCTCTAGCCGTCTGGAGCTTATCTTGCCACTCAAACCAGATGGTCTTTGACGGATTAGTGACCAAGCGGCAGGTAGACGGGCAGTTGAAGCTGCTAATCTGCACAAACGCGGATCAGGTGATATCGTCGTTCTTCATTAACACGCTGCTGCAGTGGCGTTCAACAGAACGATTAGTAACTGAGCAGTTTTTTTTAAGATTCGCACCGCTCACCTCCATGGCATGAGAAAAATGGTTAAGATCGTTCCTCTCACCAACGACGCATGGAAAGTGTGCACACTTTTTGGATAGAAATGATGTTTTCAGACCACAGACAAGAGCTAACCATATATAACATCGACATTGCATCCTCGAATGAAAACTGCCTTGCCGAAGAGGGCGAACTTTGTGATATGGGAGCTGGCTACACCTTCTGTAGAAACAGAAGTGAGGAGCGACGTGAGGCTGGAGAGGCTTTGCAGTGATTTCAGTGTTTGATAGCAAGCTAGTTGGACTGCCAAAGGATGTGGTCAACAGGCTTATGACTATGAAACTCCCCTGTTGAATGAAAGAAAGCATATCACGATCGTCAGTGCCTACTTTGACCAAGAGGTAAAGGACAAATTGTATAAAGAACATCGCTCATAATCTCTGTTCATAAAACTGACAAGCTAATCGTCCTTGTAACCTGAATGCTATAGTTGGCTCTGACAAGATCTCCTGGGAAGGGCTAATTGGAACGTAAGGCGTCGGCCGCTGAACATCAATTGTTTTCTATTGCCTCTGACATCTGCAGAGCATGAACTGCTCGTCACTAACTCTATATTCCGCCTCCCTACCCGCAGCAGGATGAAATGGATGCATCCCACATCTAAGAACTGGCATCAGTGGTAAGAGTGGGAGCCCGAGCGACAATTGAAAATACATTACAGACACACACACACACACACACACACACACACACACACACCAGTCAACTCTAGCGACAAGGTTTACAAAACAAATCACACTGGAAAACTCTAGCGACAAGAATAATTGAACATGGGGATTAGTGGGCCAGTATAGCGACAAGGGAAAGTGGAGTGGTTGTATAAGGACAATAAAAATGGAAGAGGTGTGATGACGTCACGGTACTGAACATTTCGAACAATGTTGATGCAACAATGCTGCAGTTTTGGCAGGAAAAGATGTGCACCGGGTTAACCTCAGTGGGGAGTAGAGATATACTCCCAATATGTATAGAGTGATAGAACACATACAACATACAATATTATACAGGGAGAAACATTAACATAGTTTGTGAATTGAGGCAAAGAAAACAAATCTTTCCGAGACCTATGTATGGCCCTGAAAAGGACCATTGAGTTTTATGTTAATATCATTACGTTAACATAGAGTACATCTCAACGATCTTCTTCTCTTCCTTAAACTCGTCCTACTTCTGGTCCGTAGATAAGGATTTTCTTCAAACAGCCTTGCCTCTCCACATAGATCCTTCTTTTTCAACGGGCAGTATCAGTCATTCGAGTGATTGTCCATGATGATCTGACATACATGGGATAGTTCTGGTGTAAGAGCATACAAAAAACGTAGGTTGCCGATGCTACATTTGTACACATCTTTTGACGTGAAAAGGTGTCGAATGCAGTGTACTGCGACTATTTATAGTGGAAGAGCGGATCGAAACGGCTTGAGTTCTTTCACCAATCCAAACACGCTTTACAAACTTCAGTCACAGTGTTGAGTCTGTCTTCCATTCCAAAGAGAGTGATCTGTGACGTCACATTGTCTTTATAGGTGCGCAAGTGTCTGTACGCCGGGAATCGATGCGACAATTTTCAATCATGACAAAAACTAAGAAGACAATGAATTGGCGTGCACCGGCAGTGGAGACGAGAAGCAATAATATAGCAGTGGCTACTAAAGTCAGCACAATTTTGCCTCAAGAAGAGACCGATCTCTTCGCAAGAATTTGTTCCGGTACCAGTATCTTCGCCACCTACTCCACCTGTACCAAACGTCGAGGATTTTAAACAGAGACAGAAAGAAGAATTGGAGAAATTTTTACAGCAATAGAAAGAAACAGAACAAGCTTTTCTGCTTGAACAACAACAGCAAGAAGAAGAACAGGAAGGAAACGACAGAAAGAAGAAGAAGCATCAGCAGTAGTAGAGAAACAAGGCTCAGGGGAGAAGGAGGACAGTGGAAGTCAAACGGGAACTGTACTTTTAAACATTTTGGTTGAGTTAATGAGTCTGAAACAAATGTATCAGACTTCTTTAATACGGTCCAAGAGAAAAAGACCTTCCCAAGCCAAGCAGCCCAACCCTGTTTCTACGCCTGAGATACCAAAACTTATATCTGCCAAGTAATCAACAGGAACCAGTCCAGAAGTAGGCTTTGGCCGTGGCAAAGGCTTAAGACAGTTAAAGCTGATTTCGTCCCGTTCCTAAGGGGTTTTTTTTAAATTAAGAGAACAAACACCCAACGGTCCTTTTTAGGGCCACTCAATTTGTTCGAAAAGAGATAGTATTCTTTTTGGCAAAATCAATTAAAACTCAAAATCCTTTTCTTACCCTATGATGATCGTGTATGAGTATGTGAGTGTAGGTCCTTATTCTAAAAAGCAATACCAAAAGACACTTACGTTTGTTCTGTCTGGTCTATTCTGGTACAAATGTTACACTCCAATATCACAGCACAACACAATACAACTTTAAAAAGTTCGTAGACTTCTGTATATTTTTTGTGTTAATTCTGTTATTTGAATTTCTTCACTGTCACATGTTTATCCTTATCTTCTGTCGTCTCGTCTTTTTTATTGTCCTTCAGAACGTATCGGGGTTCGTTACCGAGGTGTAGAAATCTTTTTTAACTACACTGAAACAGCAGTCTCAAGCTAAAGAAGACGACCGTTAACGACTTTCCATTCATCACGACGGTTTGAAGTGTCCCGTTTGGATCGAATTTAGCAGCCCGGCAGAATTAGCACCTTCTAAAGTCGTCGACAAGATTCAACACATGCAACAATCCAACGACAAGTTTCACATCACCGATAGTAAAGCGACACTGTTCAAGACCCACGCTTCTCTTCCCCAGGGGACAGGGCGCAAAAAGAAGTTTATGGTCGACAACCTTCGCAGCACCAAAACGAGTCTCTTCCAAATTAACAACCCTCAAGACCATATGTTTTTAGCCCATGACATCATCGCGGGACGAACGTATGCATAAAAGAATGACACGGCAGAATGGAAAAGAGGTTGAAAAACTAGTCAACAATCGGACCGAGCCAAACAACGAAGAGAAACAGAACTCCTGTTACAGCAAGCAGGAATATCCAAAGACGTCCCCTGTGGCATTTCAGATATGCAAAAATTACACCTTCAAGATGTGCGCGGACCTCTCATGTTTCGAGACAACGATTTTCAAGACGGAAAAAAGATTTACGTCTATCATCACGATGAACATTTCGATGCCATCACCAGCATCGCCGGATTCCTGGGATATAGTTATAACAATCGAGAACAACATGAGCATTGTAGATCGAAATATGAGGGATGTTTGGCCTCCCAACCCTGTCTGGACCAAGGACAGAACGAGTGCATTGCCCAACGTGTCAGCGCACTTTTGTCAGTCCTACCTGCTACCAACAAAATTTGAAGACGCAAGGTACACAGTAGAAAAGTTCTTGTCAACTCCTGAGATTGTGCCCTACTTGTGGACAAGGCATACGTATCAATAGTGCCAAGTTACACGTTTGTCAAGGAAACAAGCGATGTCACGTTTGTCACAAAATTGTGCACTTGGAACACGAATGCTTCATTCAAAAATACCATTCTAAACATCAAGAGGAAGACCATGATCAGCTGAAAAGCAATTTTATCTTTTTGATTTCGAATGCATATAAGAGACAGCCATTTACATACTTAATTTCTGCATGGTTCACAGAGCGTGCGAGAAGTGCACCAAAGAGCCTGTCTGTAGCCATTTCCCTCACCCTAGCAAGATTCCTGGAGGATGTGAAAATATCTTTCGAGGGTGGAACACGTTGGCCGATTTTGCATAATGGATCTTAATCCTCACCAACAAGACGTGGAGTCAAGAAGACATCGAAGGTTACGGAGATTATCATCGCCATGCCACGGTAATGGCTCACGATTTCTCGGGATACGATGGGCAGTTTCTGCTCAGATATTATACAGGACAAAGTTCCGAACATCCTAAAGTACCGAACGTCCTAAAGTGGCTTTGAATGGAGCCAAAATCATTTCCATGCAAGTAGGACAAGTACAGTTTAAAGATTCAATGAGTTACTTGGCCATGTCTTTGAGTCGAATGCCTAAAACGTTTGGAATGCCAGAAATGGCCATAGGTTAGTTCCGCACTTAATCAATACCGGAGACAATCAACATGCTGTTCTACCCCATTAACATAGGCTCACTACTACGAACCTGACAACATGCGTACCGAAAAACGAGAAGCTTGCTACACTTGGTTCCAGACTCACGCCTCAGACCCCTTCAACTTTCAAGAAAAAATGTTAAAGTATTGTCGATCGGACTTGGACATTTTATGGTGTTGCTTTGGAAACTTTCGAAGACTGTTCATGGAATGAGGAGTGATTGATCATTCGAAAGAAGTTGCACCATTGCCAAAACGTGTTATTTAGTGTACTGAAAATGATTTATGCCAGAATACACCCTGGCGGTCATCAGCCCTCAAACGATGAACATTGTCAAACGTCTATACTCGGTCAAAACCCTACGCTTGCCACATTACATGTGCGACGAGGATGACAAACTGATCCAACACGCACTCAACGGAGGAGGAGAAAAGATCATTGGAACGTATTCGGTGGATGGCTGAAACTTAGAAAACTCTCAGATCGTGTACGAGTTTTAAAAAAAAAATTAATTGCTTATTTCACGGATGTCCCATGTGCTACCCTCAACGTGACACCAAAAATCAGTTTTTACAACGGACGATGGAATACTTGTACGAGACTATTTGCTTGAAGTTAGAACAGGAAGTGGTGGAAATGTGGGAACACAATTACGATCGCCGTTTGCAAACCGATCCCGAGTTTAAACGCATAGTGGAAAGTTACAAATTGGTGGACCCATTGAACCCATGGAATAGTTTGTACGGAAAACGGACGAATACCACTGTTTGCTGTACCAAGCAGACGAAGAGAAAGGAGAAGAAATCAAATACTTGAACATGTGCTCGCTGTATCCTTACGTGTGCAAATATCGTCACTTTCCAGTAGGGCACCCAAAATTGTTGACAAAACACATCGACCTGGACAACATTCGACAATACGAAGGCTTGATCAAGTACAAAGTCTTACCTCCCACGGACTTGTACCATCCAGGTTTTCCTAACCATTGCCAAGAAAAACTGATGCTTACTCTGTGTTGCACTTGTGCCAAAACGTTCAAACAAGACCATTTTTGTCAGCACACCCAGGCAGAACGCGCCTTGACAGGAACATGGGTCAGCGTGGACTTTGTTCAAAGCTCTGGACCTGGAATACCAACTGTTAGAAGTGTACGAAATGTACCACTTTCTTAAGACGCATCGATACTACAAGGACGACAAGACACAGAAAGGAATTTTCGCAGACAACGTGGATGCCATTTTGAAACTTAAACAAGAAAATAGCGGCTATCCTTCATGTTGTCACATACCAAAAGACCAAAACAAATTCAAACATAAGTACTGGGAGCAGAAATGCATCACTTTAGACCACGTGGAGAAAAACGAAGGAAGGCGATTGTTTGCCAAAGTGATGTTAAATTGCTTGTGATTTAAAATGCATAACGACCGTCTTTTCCCAACACGAAGTATTTGTCTGAATGTTCCCGCTACTTCAAGATGATTCACGACAAAACCAAATACATGAAACACATCGTTCGTGAGGACGGGATCTAAGTGAATTACGAAGAACTAGGTTTTGTAGAAGCCGACAAATTTGGAAATGTTATCACTGCGGATTACGTGACAGCCCATGGTTGCTAAAAATTGTACAAAGGTTTAGAACTGTATCGAGATGGCGTCCAATTCTTTGACACGGACAGTTGCATCTACATAGATAGGCCGAGCCACTGTTACCCTAACATCGAAGGAGACCGTTTAGGAGCCTGGACAGCTGAGTATCCCGACGACAAGATTCTAAGTTTTGCAAATGGCGGTCCTAAACATTACGGCTACGAGAACCGAAACTGACAAGGAAAATGCACACCGAATGTAAAGTGAAATGATTGACTCTCAATTTTCACCAGTCGAATGGTGAACTTTGACGTACTAAAAGAAGCCTTGCAGTCTGGACAGGATGAAACCTTTAAGGTGACCACCCACGAACCGCTTAACCACACACCAAATCGTCAGTCGGCCTTTTATAAAAAGTCTAATAAATCGTATATCAGAAGAGAGTGCGGCTTCCCAATCACTTCACTTTACCATACGGTCACGTCGATATTGGTCAGCATAAAATGGGACACCGTCCAAGACCGATAGTTCATTGTAGCTACAAGGACGAAGCGAAAAAGAATCATTCTTTTAAACAGACATCATTCAAGTTCGGGGATTCTCAAACGGAGTGCGTTGCTGTACCTTGCAATTGCACGGATACCGTACGCTATGACCTCAGAGATTCAGCAGGACATCATGAGAACTTTGCTATGACAACTACCACTATACCTACTATGGAAAGTGGAGCTGTGTGTGTCAAACCTGATGGATGCGAAAGCAATGTCACACGTTATCGTGGACTCGTTACTGGATGTCCCTCCTCGAAATTAACCATTGAAAGACGAATATTCGTTCTCTGTGCATTTTGCCTGAATAATGTGACTTTGAAAGTCAATTCCAAATCTTCAGCGGACAATGGCCAAACTATCTGGCTGGAATTAGCCAGAGCCTGATTTTTTCTAATTGGGCGAAGGGGATAAAGTCAAGTGATTCAGTTGCAGTATGCCACTTTACCTGTGGGAACAGAAAGATTCCGCTTAACCAGAACTTGCTCGATGGTCTCCGAATTGTCACTTCCTACGTTCAGTGGAACCTTAGTAATCTCTGGATGGATATTTTTCATAGTTTGCATACGTAAATTGAAATCGTGTCACACAAAGTATGATACCGAAACCAGAAGAAAAAGAGAATGTCAGAATGTTAAAAGTGACCGAAGACCTGATAGAAGACCTCTTCAGAGAGGAAATTAAGACGGAGAAAGAGAAATGGACAGAGAAGTACAGAATTTAGAAGCAGCCGAGAGAACAACAACAACAGCAGGAACCAGACAGAGAATTTGTAGATTGCCGTGTCGACACGAAATAATTATCCTTCTCTTTCCGAAGAAGCAGGCCCTATCCTGTGAGAAAGCCTGCCACTAGACGGGAACGCAATCTTAGACGATTAAAGATTGTCATAACTCCTCGTCGACCAAAAAAAAATGCCCTTTTCAGGGCTACCCCATCACTCTAGAAAAAGTTACTAATTGAATTACCATTGAATGTGTATGTAAAACAAAATAGAAGTGTGTCTATAAAGCACTTCATCTGTTTGATTTTGTTTGAAGTATCTGAAAGTTCTTCCTTTCCGTAGCTTGTCAAAAAATCTCTATGTTTTTGTGTTTGTAACTAGTGTTTGCAGACATTCGATCATTCAGGCGGTGAACACGGAGCAGGCAGGACCGGACTACAGCAGGCTACGGTGAAGCCAGGCTACCAGCAGATAAATATTACCAATTAGGAGTGCATATCAAAAAAAAAAGAATGCACCCATATGAGTAATAAGGTACTTGGGGTAGTATACAAGAATACCACTGCGGAGCCAAGCTACTAAAGAGCCAGTTTGCAGTAGTAATCTCCATGAAGAACTGAACAAAAGAAAATGGCGGCAGAATGAGAAAAAACAAGATGGACGTCCACGCACGAGGTCAAACAAATGTTTTTGACTTCACATGCGGCGGGGACTGAAGTAGAGGGACTCCCGAGGATTAAAAATATCGGCACCTGAAAAACCAGGGAACCAGGAGATACAACTAAACGCAGAAGGAAAACTCGCAGCGACATGAGAAACTCTGTAGCTGCTAACCAATTTTCCCCGGAAAAGACTGCCTGCGGAGCAAGAGTAAATGACTTTCACATTTGCCATTCATTTGCCTGAATAATAGGGTTCTCATTTGGTTACGAGAACCCTTTTCGAACAATCTCTATTACGAAACCAGACTTGATCAATTTTGAATACCACCGCTCAAAATTAACAAACTTTACTACCAAACAGTGACTACACTTTTATATGTCGCAAAGACATATTAGTTAAAGAATTTTGTTAGGGACTTACAATATGTACAATATTGGTATAGTTAGGATGATAAAGAAAATTCTTCGACTCAAATATTTGATTTGATTGCACAGGTGGCTTACACATTATTGGTATTTTTTTCTGTCCATTAGCAAAACCGGACTGGATTTGAAATAAGTATGACTAGGGCGTTTCAAGGTTGTCAGCATCCATTGGCTGGCTTTCCGGACTTTTTCCACCTTTTTCATGACCAGAAACCCTCAACATTACGTGATGTGAAAACCATTTTTCACCAGTCATTATTTGGTGCCATTGCGCCTCTAGTACCTTCCACCTGATTAGCTGAATAGGGGTGAGTGTGTGTTGGGTCTATTCCCACTCACCTAAGGTCTTACATTCATTTCGATAGCCCCTCAATAGGGACGCGACATGACAACCAAATTAAATGCACACTGTGTGTGCATAAACGCGCGTGGGAATGTGGCACCATTCCTTACCCCACGGGATTAATTAAATAACTGCCCTTTGGCAGATAAAACAGTACAAATGACCCTTTGCGGCCGATGCACTATAATTTAATATTCGATTCGAGTGTTAGCAGATTAAAAAAAACGCGAGTGAGTATTTATTTTAGGTCCGCGCGTTTTGAGGATGTGTATATTAAACTTTGTACGAACGAAATAAATTTGCATTATAGTGCTTCGGCTACTAGAGCCATGTAGCACTGGTTTATCTAAGCAATGCTAAGTATTGAATTGCTCTTTGGAATAGGAAATGTGCCACTTTCCCAAGCTATAGAACACTATTTAATTGAGCCGTCAGATCATAGTTACTACTAAGCGACTATCGATCTGAATGGAGGGCCGTGGTGAGTGGGATTTGACCCAGCACTTAATCTCCCTTTGATCCTAGGTGTATATCACTGCTGTTTATCTTGTGCATTGCACGTGTGGTTTGTGGAGGCTATGGTGGCAGAGGAGAGGTGACTCGTTTAGGGTTGTGCCTGGTCGATGTTATACGGTTTGTTGATGTTATTTAATTGGCTCTCTTCCTACCCTTATTTGATGTTGATGTTGTTATAATCCCTTATTTCTTCAGTATCTACTTATTGTTTTGTTAACCTGGAGGTTTTTGGTTGTTAAATAAAGGTTTCAGGATAATCCCTTAATGCCCCCCCCCCCCTTAGTTTTGTTGATAGGATGACTTGTTTCTTTAATTTTGGTTTGGTCTGCTCAGTGCACGGGACGAGGTTATTACAATACCCACTGTAGTGTTAGTGGGCTCCTCTTTAGTTAGTAATTCCCCCCCCCCCCCCCCCCGTGTGACTGTTTTCTACATCCATCCCTTAAAGAAGCCTTGATTTTGAATAAACACTCAGGGAATACCCTAGTATTTGGTCTTATATTATATGTTGTTTCCTATTTTAAAAATTATATTTCAAGTATAAGTTTATATTTTATCCTGTAACTCTGTTGTTTTTAAGAATTCAATGATCTTTTGTATGTTGTTTGGGGGTAGTTGTTTGTTATTTGAATTATTTCTGGGTATGTATATGGGGCGGCTATAATTTGCTGACCTGATCTGAATTTGTCCCTTTCCTTTATGTTTTTTTTTTTTTTTTTACAATCGTTGAAGATGTGGAGTAAATCTTCTGGGGTGTTACAATTCTAGCAATTTATGTTATGTGGGAAGGATCATGTGTATTCCCCAAAGCTGTTAGCCAGCTTGGTTTAACCTATGATTATAATATTAATTATTGTTAGTTCATAGCCTGTGCACCTAGGTGGTTTCCTGTTTCTATTTACTTCCTGTATGTTATTATATTATATTCTCCCTTTGTGGTTTTAGTTCAAATCGGTTTGCCATTTGTTATTATTTAAGGCGTTAATGAGACTATATAGTTTATATTTACTATATTTGAATGGCATGTAATTCGGTTCATTGAGCTTTTCTTTAGTTACTTGGTCTGCTAAATCATTTCCTAGTATGTTTATATGGGACGGGATCCACATGAATTATATATTTAGATTGTTTATATTTAGTTGTTTAATAAAAGCATTGGTTTGACTTAGGAAATTTTCTCTTTATTTTGTGTTGTTGGATTGAGGTTATAACACTTAGCGAGTCATTTATTATAACTGTCATGTTTGGTTTGTTTTCCGCAATCCATTTTAATGCTTCTAAGACAGCCCAGAATTCAGCTGTATATATGGATTAGTAGTCAGGTAGACGCCGCCCTATTTGTATATTTAGCTCAGATATTACCATTGCTGCAGCTGTTTTGGATGGGCTTATTATTTTGGATCCATCTGTGTACATTTTGAGATAATTTTGATATTTGCTGTTAATTTCTTCTGAAGCTAACGTTTTTAGATTTTAAAGAGAGATATTAACTTTTGGTCTTATATTATTCCAGGGTTCATTGTCATATGAGATTTCATTTTCTGCTTGGAATATTTCTATTGGAAGTTGTAGTTTTAGTTCATGAACTAGTTTACCCATAGGGGTGGGATTTTTCAGAGTTATCCGAAAGGGTATATTACAGTTGTTAATTAACAGGTAAATGGGGTGCGTTTTGGGTGGGTTGAAAGTCTGGTTGCATATTTTAGGATACGTTCCTGCCTTCTTAGATGTAACGGCAGTTCTCCAGTTACAATTTGCAGCTCAGCTAGTGAATTTGATGGCAGTGCGCCAGTACTAATCAGAAGGGCTTTTCTCTGTATTTTGTCTAATTTATTTAGTTGACGTTAGGTTGGGTGATGTATTGTATATTTGGCAGCCATAGTCTAGTTTATATCTTATTATAGCCATGTATAAGGTTAGTATAGTTTTCTGATTTGTTTCCCACTTTGTATCTTTTAGGCTTCTTAGTAAGTTAATGTCCTGGTTACATCTTTGAACTAGTTCATCTATGGGGTGTGCCATGTTAGATGTTCATCGTAATACATTCCCAGAAATCGGGCTACATTTACAAATTTAATTTCTTGATTTTGCATTGTTAACTTGGGGTATTGTTTTTTTATTGTGCTATATGGGGTAAATAGTACTGCTACCGTTTTTGGGTGCGATAGTTTGAATACCCATTTATCTGCCCATTTTCCTATCTTGTTCAAGCTATATTGTATTTAAGTTATAATATTATGGACTAGGAGATAATAATAAAAAAGAAAGAAGAGGTGGACATAAAAAACAAGACATTTCCACAACCATGTCCAGTACAACAGCCACAGCCACAACAACCACAACTTCATCGTGGTATAGAAGAACACGTCTTCACTATCCCTCAAACGGAAGATTGGGATGGTGAAGCCACTCAAGCTGCTTCTGCACTCCCAACCAATCAAATCAAATAGGACAACGACTGGAGCTGTCGTTGTGTGTGTGGCGCCAGACAAGGGAGATATCACCATTCTTATTCAGGTGCATTTGAAATTAACACAAAACAGTCCTTATCAGAGGTAACCAAATCTCTAGAAAAGAAACTGTTCAATTTTCAATTGGGTATAGTGTGTAATGTGTTTAATTGTCTTCTTTGTTTCACCTTCCCTTATGCGCATATTATAGTCGTGTTTTTTAATATATACTTCCTTGTGTGAATGGTAGATTGTGTATTTTTTGATAGAATATTGTGTTGTTTTCCCTCCCGTCTGTGTTGATAGTATGTTTGTGTTTAGTTTTCCCTCCCTTCTGTATGGATAGTAGATTGTTTTGTTTTTTTATAGTGTATTGTGTGGTTTATTTTCCCTCGCTTGTGTGAATAGTAGATTGTGTCGTTTTTAACAATATTTGTTGTTTGTTTTATTTCCCTTCTGTGTGGATAGTAGGTTTGTTTTGTTTTTTCTCCTTTCTGTTTTGATGTTTGGTTTGTTTTCCCTCCCTTTTGTATGGTTAGACGATGTTGGGGTTTTTGTTAGTATACTTGTGGTTTGTTTTCCTTCCCGTCTGTGTGGATAGTGGATTTTGTCATTTTTTGATAGTCTGTGTGGATAGTATGTCATATGTGAAGTGAGTGTAAGGGGTGTTGGGCCAACAACTGGGGTTTCAAAATATCCCAAATAAAAACAGTTGCCATGCTCTTCTCCCCAACTAATAAACGACCTAAATACCCTAAACTATATATACAGAATCAGCCCATCCAATTCCAAAAAGAGACCCACTTCCTGGGAATGCTACTAAATGAAACAATCAATTGGAAACCACACATACAACAAACTATTCAAAAATGTCAAAAAGATCTAAACATACTTAAAAACATCAAAGGTACTACATGGGGAGCTGATCAGCAAACTATGCTAATGATCTACAAATCTTTAATCCAAGCTAAGATAGACTATGGCTGCCAGATCTATTCCTCAGCCAACAAGGAAACACTTAGACAACTAGACGGCATCCAATATAGAGCACTTAGACTCTGCACCGGTGCATTACCGAACACCTCCCTGGAAGAACTACAAATCCTCGCATGTGAACCACCATTACAACTGAGAAGAGAAGAACACACACTTAGATACGCCTGTAGAATCTCAATACATAAGGAGATCAATCCCACCAGAAACATAATAAGTAAATGTCAAGCCACCTTTAGCTCAAGACTGGTACCACATCCTCCAGCAGCTAACAAAATATACACACTCTGCAAAGAACTCAATCAAATAGAACTCCAAGCAGAACAACTACTTATCAAGGACCCCACACCTTGGAGAAATAACCAACCTAACATCAACCTAACAGCACTCCAACTGGTACATAAGCGTGACAACACCAATATCACATAGCAGCAGAGAGGGTGAACCTCACAACTTTCCGAGCGTCGATTCGGAAATCTGAGGCTTCCACCAAATAGTAAAAAAAATGGCGTCTATTCGATAAAATAAGATTTCCTTATATACGCCAACGTCGTTGTCATCCACCCTCTCTGCTGCTAGTGATTTCATCACTGGGTTAACAAAAAATAATAAATGATTTCAACCAAATATTTGATCGAGTCCGATACGATATCGAGTCCGAGGATCATGTAAATTTATTGTTACAAATCCATGCGGGGTTGACTGAGCATGACTAAAGAAATTTTTAAATTGATTGAAGTCCATATCGGAACACCATGTCTGCCAAATATTTCGTAGCGTATGTGTATCAACGCCGTTAAACACAGCAAGAATATTACAGTTATCTCTGATCACTTTTGGAATCTGAGTGTAGCGTTGAGTGACATATATCACATCAGTGTTTTTGTGACGCCCCCGGGAAAATATTCTAGCTGGGTTTTTTTGATTGTCTAACATCACATCGTCGTATACGACTAAATTGTTAATGCTCCCATCAAGGTCATCCACGGATGGCGCCTCGTCAATATCAGTTATAAAATCAATGGTATTCTCACCTTTAATTTCTGATGCATTCTCGTTAAAATCCTTTAACACTTCATAGCATCGTTGATCATCTACGCTAGGGGCAATTAAATACAACTTATCCCACTTCATCCATCTCATTATTAAATTGAGCAACAATTGCGTTTTACCGGATCCAGATGGCCCGATTATAATTGCGCGGATAGAGTTTGGTAGCGCTGCATGATGCTTCACTGGTTCTCTTATTTTAGTCGCTGAAAAATCAATTATATTCATATCTCTATACATAAATTATGGATCTATATTGTGTGAAGTGTAAAACGCGTACTAGCACAAATGATGTGACGACGGTTACAACTAAAAATAACAGATCAGCACTAACTGGTAGATGTGCAACATGTGGTATAAAAAAGTTTAGATTTATTTCTACAAAATCAAAGATTTTACAATCCGGAGATGTTTTAAAAAAAAACGAGGAGGTGATATCGCAGCCAAATTGACAAAGCTCCCTGGAACCCCATGGGCAAAGTACCCCGGAGAAAAGCACCTTCCAGGATATAGCTACTGTGGTCCCGGAACACGATTAGATATCAGACTTGATGATCAAAATCAACCCCGACCCGGTGAAGAACCAATAAACGCCATTGATAAGGCCTGTCACCTTCATGATGTTGCATATAAAAGCAGCAATCTGCAAAACAGGCATCTCGCGGATGTGAAATTAATTCATGCGTTAAATGCTATTCCTGATAAATCTTTTAAAGAAAAGTTGGCTTCGTGGTTGGTAAAATCAGCTATGAAAGGCAAATTGATGATGGGTGCTGGTAATTAATAATATGGAATCAATTTATTATTCCCCAAGAGGATACTGGAGGGGTAAATCAGCAGTACATAAACTCGCTAGCGCTGCAAAAGTGAAAAAAACTACAGCGGCGGATTGGTTATCTAAACAGGCACTATGGCAAATTTATCTACCACCACCTAAACAAATTCAATTCTCGCATTTTGATGTGACCGCTCCTAATGAAGTTCATCAGGCTGATATATTATTTCTGCCACATGATCGTGGTTACAAATACGCGTTAACCGTAGTTGATATTGCAAGTCGATACAAAGAAGCAGAACCGTTAAAAACAAAATCAGCCACTGAAGTTGCTTCTGCATTTGAAAGGATTTATCGACGAGGTCCTCTGCACTGGCCGAATCTATTGCAGGTTGATCCTGGCAAGGAATTTCAGGGTGCAGTTCTATCTACAATGAAAAATCATAATGTCACCATACGACGAGGGCATACTGCGCTACATCGCGATCAGGCCATTGTCGAACGATTTAATCGGACGATTGCTGAGCGGTTATTTGGATATCAATACGCAAAAGAATTCATTCAAGAAAAGCGATCCCGTGAATGGGTCAAAAGGTTACCAGCTGTGATTACTGCACTGAATAACGAGATTACTAGAACAATCAACATGAAACCTATCAACGCGATTAAAAAGAAGTCTATACCCGTACAACCACAAAAAGATTTCCCTAGAAACGCTAGCGTTTCCCAACCAATTCTTGGTAGTAATGTCACTGTTAGGTACTTATACGAACCAGGAGAGCTTGAAGGGGGTAGAAAAAGGGCTACTGATCCTATTTGGAGCGTCACTACGCATAAGATATCTAGTATAACACGATCAACTGGTAGACCAGCAATCTATAAACTGGATTCAACTGCTCCTCAGCGAGGATTTACTCGACAACAACTGCAAGTGATTCCCGAGGATACTCAATTGCCACCGCATGGTCTTAATTAGCACCCGATGCCAGAGGCATTGTGCTTTCACCCCGGCGTCTATTGCACTCAAGACAAGTCAACATCACATTATTTCTGACATGACCGAGATTGTTATTTTTTCTGTCTACGGTGAATTGGCGAGGATCCTTATCCGAATACTGCCAACGCATTATACAATTGCAACTCGCGCAGTGATTATTCTGTTGTTTCTTCAAAGTGATTATTAATTTAGCATCAATATCAAATTCTCGTTGTTTTTTTTTGTCCTGTTGTTTGTAACCGGAGAGTTTTTTATTAATGATGCTAACATCAATATCACTTATTGTTGTGTCATTATCATCACCAATGATTTCATCATCGCCACCTGACTCTGTCATGACGACAATTCTTCGAAGCTGATTTATTCTTCGTACTCTGGATACTGCGAGATAGACTAAATTCGACCATTCGATGCGATTATCTACCATCCAAACAATTGTATCCGATATAGTCAATCCCTGTGAAGAGTGTATTGTTGCTGCGTATCCTAGCGTCCATGGGGATTTATTAGCACGCAATGCATCTTCAACGACATTGATATCAACCAGCACAATATCATTTAACACGAGAATCTGCTTTTCACTTCCTGACTTTGTCAGGCTTGGAATATCAACTTCTATATTCTGCTTTCGTGTATCCGAAGGCCTATAACACAACGGTACTGGAAGCGTTGCAAATTTTTCTTTATGCAATTCAAATAACTTCATCTGAAGTGTGTCTCTGACTATTTTTCTACTTGCTACTATCAAATCATTTGGTCTCCACGTTTCCCAGAAATCATTCATAGGAGTTTCTGAAATTATTTCACGCGCTATTTCGCATTGGATTTTATCCGGTTGTAATCTAAGCAGTGCTTTGAACTCGCGTAATTGTTCATCAAGTGATCTATGGTCGGTATTAATTTCTTCATAATAGTCTACAGAACCCTTTAGCCATTCATGTGGAGATCCACCGACAAATGGTGGTGGTTGGCCGTGATCACCGCACATGACGACTTTTGTGTTTTTGTTTAACAACCACTCAAGAAATGTTTTTAATACATCTAATGACACTGTGCATATTTCATCCCAAATTATGATTTCAGGAATGAATTTATCACCCATACGCTCAGGAGTCCATTTGTCACCTTTCCATCGAAAGAAACTATGGTAAGTGCAAGCATTTACCCCTCGCTGTATCATCTCTCTGGCGAGTCTGTGAGTCGGTGTTAACACAATCATGTTAGTAGAAATACAAGTATTTCCACCACCACGATATAATTCAATTGCACGAGTTGTCTTTCCTGACCCACCACAACCGTTTAAATAAACTGTCTTGTATCTACATATTGGATCAGATACCGGTGGTGCATTAGAAAGTTCTGATTGAATCTCATCACATTTTAAGTACTTTTCATCCATGGCAACGTCTGCGGATTCACAATACTCATGTAGCATCTCCTTTTTAAATCGCCAACGCCCCCACGCTTCCTCCGGATCTGTGAATGCCGCTACAGCTGATTTGTACTTATTGTGTATATACATCGAATCAGTGGCTACTCTAACCGCGGTATTAGGAAATCTATTTATCATCGAAAATAAATTGATAGAAGCATAAGCTAGCATAGAACTTCTCAAATGTGTGTACTGGGAATTATATCCATCACAGTAGGTAACAACCGTACCCAATTTCTCACCATTGGATAGAAAAGCATCCTTACGGGATACAAGTTTTCCCTGTTTCGTTAAATCCGTTACAAGAAAATCGTATTCAGCGACGTCTATGATCAACCGCGAGGAAAATTTTGCATTGTCGTATCTTCCACCCTGGGTAAATTTACCGATTATTTTTCGTCCAAAATCCTTTGCTTGTTCTTTTTTACTTTCAAATAACTTCTTAGACCAATTTATGATTTCTTCTTCATTGAAATCTGGACACTGTTTTCGTAGTTCGCTGATTATACGATCTAGATCGGGTTGTGGTAGCCAAACTTCTTTCTGAGCTCGATAGCATATAATAGCTTCGGAAACAATCAACGATATCAGCATGCCACAATCAATCATATATCGTAGTAACACTATTGGCATCCAGGCCTTTTCAGATAGGTGTCTACCGAGCCAAACATAACTACACGGATGTAACCCTGTAGCGAGTTCAAATGATATCACACGAGCGAATCCGGTTAAATCAAAATCAGGTAATGGTCCATTAATCGCAACACGAGTCATTTCATGCGTGGGGTGTCCAAATCGTTTAAAATAGTTACTACATTCTCCATACCCGAGAAAACTTCCAGGATAACACGCGGATATATCAATTGAAATCATACCGTCACGATGGTATTTTGTATTCCACAGTCCTCCATGACCAAATTCGATGCAACTCAATTTAACGTCCTCGAGAAAATCACTTCGTGTTGGACGCCAGGAGTTTTTTTCTCTTGCGAAGTGAGCTACCACTGAAGAAATAGTAAAACTATCCGTGAGTAGTTTTTCATGGAAACTCTCTGGTGAAAAATCATTAGCGATTTTTCTCATTCTGTTATCTAATTCTTCAACGCGATATAATTCACCATTTGGTCTTACAAATTGATCAAATCCTGATTCGGAACCAGCACTACTAAGTAACCACACTGACACAGGATCATCTTTACACAACGCATGAATAGCATCAAATAATTTCTCTTCATAGAAAACATCCCCGGAAAATCCCCCGGAAAATTCCGGGGGGATATATCTCACGGTTCTATCTCGTGGAAATATTGTTATTGCAGGTGTCCACGCGTGTTCGTTATGATCAATAATTTGTATTGGCGCTCCTTGTAATTTATATTTCGGTTCGTGTAATACTTCTCCGGTTATCGTCATAACGGTTATTGGAAATCTTAATGATGTTTCTAATTTAGCTATATCAGAAATCTTTGCACCGTGCTGTTTCACTGTCAGTTCCCATTCGGTTATTTTCCTACGTCGCAGATCAGTTAGTTTATTTCCTCGGGATGCATTTGTGAAGTGTTCCATTACCCGTGTTGCTACACAATTGAGCCTTGACGAAGTCAATGGTGAATATTTCATAGGAGCTAGTTTTGCGATATCGGGTTTATCATTTAACGGATATATCCCATAAACGATTGCTGTTACGGGATAAGATCTCTCGTAGTATGGTTTGTCAATTCCAGTTAGAATTCCTGGTTTGGAATCTCTACTTACAATGACAGTTTTTTTATCCTTGAGGATTGGTTCAAATTTATCCTTAATAATCCATTTGCCTTCGACTTCGATAATGAATTTTATTCTGAAAAAATACTTCTGATTGGAATTGCTTTGTTGGGAATTGCTTTGCTTGAAATCCTTTGGATTTCCACCTTTGGATTTCCATCTTTGAATTTCCCCTTTGGATGGAAATTGCTTTGCTTGAAATCCTTTGGATTTCTCACCAAGGTGTGAAATTATCTCAGCTGCTCTTTTATCGTTCATAGTAGCATCGATGATGGGTACATTGACATCTTCATCAATAATTCGAAATGTCGACCAACAGTATGCTGCACCGTCTCGGTAGAATTCATTAAAACACTCCCTGATTTTACCGAGTATAGTTCTATCACCGATTAGACGTTTTGGTGTATCAGAGACTCTATCGAGATTGAATTTAGTATTTCTCCAAGGCTTAATTTTCGATAATCTTTGGAACTCCCTATCAAGATTGAATTTAGTATTTTTCCAAGGTTTGATTTTCGATAATCTTTGGAACTCCCTATCAAGATTGAATTTAGTATTTTTCCAAGGTTTGATTTTCGATAATCTTTGGAACTCCCTATCAAGATTGAATTTAGTATTTTTCCAGGGCTTAATTTTCGATAATCTCTTGAACTCCTCCATGTTATAATTAAAACAAGTATTTAAATAGAAAAATATAGTATAATGAATCACTGCAAGTGGCTAATGATTGGATCTACAACCCCGTGTAACAAATCATGCAGAAGTGAATTCTGTGGGTATCATATGCAAAGCGTGAGAAACGGTTCAAAAGGCCCTCTCCCATGCCTCCAATGTGGGGTGGGTGTTAGAGGAAAATCGCAATTATGCCTTGCTTGTGGGGGTAAACGATACAGGGAACTAAAACGCTACTATGACAAACGAATCATTGACTCCGTCATCCTTGATAAAATCAAGGACAAAGTAATAAAAACCCCTCAAGATTATATCCAGAGATTTATAATTAAAGCAGATAATAAATTAGACAAGTAGTATTATTATACAAATGAGCCAAGATTTCAGACCTCACCCAGTGCTTGCTAATTACGAAGCCTCTAGTGATGGTGTTGTCAGGCACCGCAGACTCAAAGAACCTGTTGGGTATCTGAATAATATGGGCTATTTGATGTTTTCAGCTGGGAGGAAGAAGTATCTCTGTCACAGAGCCATCTATGAAGCATTTTACGGATTAATCGAAGACGGTCTTGTGATTGATCACATAAATGGCGTGAAGACTGATAATTGTCTTGGGAATCTTCAAGCCGTCTCGCAGCGCGATAACCTTTTAAAAAGCAACGCTGGTAAGCACGCGAAACATCCCAAGGGTGTGAAATCGTTTGATTTAGAAAATAATGAAGAGAGAAGCTTTCAGTCGATAAATGCGGCTGGAAAATATTTCGATATTTGTAGTACTTCAATTCGATTTGTTGCTGAAAAAATCATTAAAACATCTCTGTCTAAAAAAAATGGTCATAAAATAAAGTTCGTATACACTGAAACTATTTAAGGGAGATAAATCCTTTATGGATAAATCCGCACTACAATTCACACCCTACCTACTAAGTTCCCTTGTATTATGACGTCAAAGGAATTTGTCGCCTGCTATATTACCTGTACTTGACTAGGCGCGCCCACGTGACTGTAATGGAGATATAATGCATGAGTTTTCGATAGAGAATAAAACTTTTTATTGTCACTTGTGGGCTAAAACTGCATTATTAGTTTTATTTATCTACATATCTCATGTGTGGGGTGGGTGGACTAGCAGTAAAGCAGACAGCTAACTCGTTCTTTTCAGTACAGACGTTCTTTATAATCCACGCATTACCTATGTTCGCTCAGCCGGAACGCGAGTGTTTCCTATTCATTGAAGTATGTGGGCGTGGTTAAAATTCCTTGTATGTGAATGTATTTTATCTAGAGAATTATAACAGAGTATATAAAACGCTGTTTTATTAAACAACTGTATTATTTTGTTTAAAATATTTCTCATTGTTGCAGCATAAAATTGTCTATTTTAAAAATCTCTTATTGTTAAGTATACATGTCTTCCCTCTCCTCTATATTGATCGGTATTCATGTGACCTTCAGTACACACTTCTGTTTCCCACCCTGTATGATCGGTATTTCACTGACGCAGGCATGCGTGATTGATATTTACAAACAGTTAAATTAATTTTTTGTGTACTTAGTATTTTATATTCCTAAATACGATGGATACAGTAAAATTGTCTATTTTAAAAATCTCTTATTGTTAAGTATATCAGATATATATATATATATTAAAAAATCTCTATTCTGTATGACTAGTCCGTGGTGTAATGGTATCGTGTTTGTCTTGTAAACATAGATCTATCAACTACGTGTTCGGTCCCCCCCATAGCAGATACATTATTTGATGGCGAAACGGAAGATGTTTTTTTCTATTAATTGGGGGGGTGGGGCGGTCCCCCTCAGCCAAACCAACATGGCAACCCATGCTATCGCATTCTCGGTAGCGTGGGTTGGTGTTTTTTTCCAACTCATGCAACCATGAATTCGATTTCATGGGTTGCCATGTTGGTTTGGTTTACCACGCCCACATCATACCATCATCGTTCCATTGAATTATAATCCATCCTTAATTAAGTTAATTAAGTATATGTTATGCCTAAAATTTGCCGCAACACTCGAGCGGAAATATATGGCATTGTGCCGTCCATGTTGTGAAGTCCCCCCCAAGCATATCTTCTGGGCGGTCTAAGATGGCGTTTGCCACCTTAGGCCTCCCTTCCGGAGATGTATGTTTCGGGTCCCCCCTTGGGCTTACTTGGATGCGAAGGCACCCAAGGAGTTCCAAAGATGTGTTGTCATATATGTTTTTTTTTATTAATTAGAGATACAGTATACTATATTTATAAATAAATTTATTTATATAAAAATATAAATAATGGATATCAATGATGTAAATGCTATAATTGCTGAAATCTCAAATTTAAATAATAAAGGGGTATTATTATCTGAAAGTCTCGACGTTGACAAGATTACCTCGGAATATGAAGATATTGAATATCTGTCTAGTAAGGGTCGTTATGTTTTACCTAGGATGTACAGGCTCGTGAAAGGAATTCAAAAATCCATTAATGGTTGTTTGTACGGTAACGACATTAATTTATTTATAACGCTATTTAGCACCGTTGAAGCAATACGTCAAAAGCTTGGCCAAGAATATCAAAAACGAGCTGAAATTGGTTCTAAAGTTCGTGATCTTAGAAAAATGTTAAACGAGGAGCGACCCGTATCTTAACCACGTGAGTGTTACTAAAAAATAATATAGGCTTTCGTAAATAATTTAAATAATTTATTTATTTTTTTTTTTAGCGTTTTTTGTAACACTTGTTACATAGGATTTTCTCCTGAAAGGATACTCATCAGTTTGGACTTGCTCATGCAGTTATGTGCATAATGGATGATCTGGTCGTAGTAGCAAGTAATCACCGCGACGCCTCCATTTTCACGTAATTGTTCTTGTTGCCGCGTCGTTAACACAAATCGTTCATCGCCATTCTCAGATATTACAATTCTGAAATCCCCAGCGATGTTATTTCTGAAACACTCGCGAATAGCGTCGTACAGTTTAACCCTGTCGAAGATGAATACGTTAGCTTGATGGTACATTATTTAATAACTAAGTTATTTAATAACTAAGCTTTTAATTATGATGGAAACCCTCCGGATTTCACATTTGAAAATTTAGTTCACAAACAATATATGGTTGGTGAATCGCTTACAACTAGATTAGCCCGAGAGCGGCTAGCAGCAATTAAAAAGTTTATACCGGTTCGAGACAGAGTTCGCGAGAAACTTCAACAACGACAACAAGCGCAGACTGACTTTTCTGTGTCAAGTGAACAACTGTTCGCCCCGGTAACTAAGGCGACCAGCGATGTGAAAACAGCAACTGAACGAGCAATATACGGAGATATTCCTAAGGAAGGCAAGCGACGAGAAGTGCCTGTTCTTGGTGTGCTTGAAAAGATAGCAGCAGAGACCGGACAAACACGCGCAGGGATACAACAGTTATCCAGTGATATAAAAACTCAGCGTGAGTATGAACGATTAGCTGATATTGATGATTCCACACCTGAACCACAACCTGTTGATGTCGTCACCCCAAGAGGTGTTTCCTTTATAGACAAACTCACCGAAGGAGCTATAAAGGAAATCAAACGACCTCAATTGGAGAAACACCAGGATTATACGACTTTTGGTGATTTCGCCGCCAAAAGCTTTGATTCTAGAAAGGATTTTTTAAAAGACGAGTATAAAAACAGTAGAATAAGCCGAGATGAATGGGTTAATTGGTTGTATAAAACGAATAAGGGGATTATTGGTAATTTGAAAAAGGATACAATTGAGTATAGATCTTTTAAAGTAGGAGTTGATAGTTATGGTATACAAAAACAACAAGAACGAGAAAAACAAAGTCGAGGCCGACAAAGGCAATTACTTGATGATAGTCAGGGCGCAACTGGTACAACTGAGGAAACAAGCGGAAAAGGATATTCGATTAAAAATCCAAAGGATGTCTTTGACTCTACCGTGACATGCCCTGGTAACATTCTCAGTGATATATCACGGTTAGAGGTTCTCATCGGAGGGAAACGAGCCGGAAATAACTCCGTCGAGATAATTAACGAGGCCGCTGATATCTGTAGACGATTATTTGCTGGTGGTATCATGGACATTAATGTATATCGAGAACTTATTGCTGAATTAGTTGAAAATCACAACGATGAAAATCTTATGGATGTAAGCGATTGATCACTAATTGAAAAACTACTAGTTTTATAACAAGATGATTATACACTATAACCATGATAAACCCGTAAGTGTCTACGTGGTGAACTCACGATTGCCTGTTTATCGCGCGTGGTACGGAGATGGTTTCGGCAATACCATTGCGGGGTTATTTACAAGAATGGCTCCCAAGGTGGCGCCGTTAGCTAAACAATTATCAATGAAAGCCATTGATGCTATCCGTGATAAGGGAATCAATTTCGTTGGAAATCTTGCAGGAAAGGCATTTTCTGCCGCGAAAGATAAAATAGCATCATTGGTACGAAAGAAACCACGAATGACTTCGTCAGTGGTGAAACCACGAATGACTTCGTCAGTGGTGCTGCCATCAACTACAGTGATGCCTGCAAAAATCAGCAAAGCAATAAATAACGCAGTGGAAGAAAAACTAGCGCAATTGACTTCGTCACCACCGGTAACAGATAGCGCTATCATGAACGCGATAGCAGGAAGTGGTTTGAAACAAAAAAGAAATTCGAGGAATTTTCAACGACGATGATTATAAAGAATTAAAACGCTAGCGTTAAACTCTTCGAGTTTCACAATTGAAAACGCTAGTAATGTTATAAATGTTTAAACGAACAGCTGATCCCGCGTTAGATATGGAAGCCCCAATGCGCAAGGATGATTCCGTCCGCGATTATCAATACTATTCCTATCATGCAATACAACCCGACCTACGATCGCGAATTGAACTTCAAGTTCAAGATACCAGTAAATACTTTTTACCATGTGAAGCATTTATTGAAGTAGAAGGAAAACTTGTAACAAATGATGCAGCTGATACCCCATATGCAAATGATTCAAATATCCGAGTTGGTTTCGTCAACAACGGTATAATGGCGTTATTTGAAAGTGCAAGATATCTCATTGATGGAAAAGAAATTGAATCAATAGACCGCGAGGTTGATGTTGCAACAACAATAATCGGACTATCAAGATACTCCGATGATTATACAAGATCGGCTGGTCCATCTATGATGTTTGCAAAGGATACCTCTGATAACGCTGACCACCTTCAATACATTAAAGTGTTAACACCGCAAGACACTTCAGTTGATAATCAACGAGAAGCAATTAATCCAGAACGTCGAGCTAGACCCGGAGCTGCGTTTGATATTCTCGGAGGCGTTAATGGTAATTTCAATTTAGGATTTGCAACACGAAAATTAGCATTGGAAGGACAAGAGAAAAAGTTTTCATGTGCGATTCCACTCCATCACATATTTGGATTCTGCAGAAATGTAAGAAAAGTCATCTATGGAGCCAAACACACAATCGCATTAGTGCGAAAAGGCAATGACAATGATGCAATTTGGCGTACTGGTGCCAATGAAGGTAAAGTTGTTTTGAGTAAAATAGTATTATGGATGCCAGTAATGACTCCATCAATTACCACGGAAGAGCGGCTACTTTCGTTTATGGAAACCGGTGGTAAATCATTGCTAAGTTGGCTAACAACAACGACTGATGCTAAAGAGGATAATGTTAATGGTACATTTACATGGCACCTGGCATCAAAACAAGGCGTTTCAGCTCCACGTCATATATTTATAGCGCTGCAGAATCGGAATCGATTAGGTTCCCAAGAACACAGTCATATGATATTTGATCGGTTAGGGGTAAGTGAGGTTTCACTGAGAATAAACGGACAACAAGAACCATCTGAGGATATACAGCTTAATTACGGAAACAACCAAATAGCACGTGTGTATCATCGGATGCTGTCATATATGGGTCGTGATCAAAATGTTGATACTGGTTTGCAAATATCTCAGCTCGATTTTAAGAACTTGTATCCAATTTATTACTTTTCACTGGAACATCTTGATTTAACAAGGCAATCCGTTGTTGATATACATTTTAGGGCTCGTATAGATCCTGGTGGTGTTGATTATAGAGCGGTTGCTGTTATTCTCAGCGACAAATCAATGTTGTTAGAAGGGGCTGGCGGACGAATGAGACTCGTTGATGCACCAGTGGAAAATCTGTAAATGAAACTTGAAAAGTTTCCATAGGATTTCCCCAATTAGATCAATTGAAAGAATAAATGTGTTTTACAATAAAATGCCATATAGTGTTGTTAGTGTCAAGCTGACTGATGGTCAGGTCAAGAAATTAAAATCAAAATCCGCTAAGGAATGTGGAACAACAATAACGTTAAAACCAGCGCAGATGTCCGGAGGTACACATAAAATATCATTAACGGATCGTCAAATAAAACATTTCAATGATGCAATGAAAAATAAGCGAGGAGTTCAAATAGAATTTTCGAAAGCTGCAGTCGCGAACATGATAAAATCAGGTGGTATATTTCCATTGTTAGCCGCAATACCAGCATTGATTGCAGCGGCTGCCCCAGCGGTGGCGAAGGCGGCAGCGTTGAGAGCCGTTGGGACCGCAGCAGGGATGGCGTTGAAAAAGGCAACTGGTGGATCCACTCGCGGTAGATCCACAAGTGGATCCGGGTATAAAAAAAAGGGAAAGGGGTTGTACCTACCAGGAACCCCGTATTCATGGTACAGCGGCAAATCCGTGAACGGATCGGGTCTAAGAAAAATACCAGGAACGGTTTATTAATTCAGAAATCTTCGATTTCCGGCCCAATTGTTGAGGAACCTATGGTTCCTATGTCCAATTTTGATTTAATTGATGCTGCTAAAAAACTAGCGATTAAAAACTTCAGAGGGGTTTTTATGAGAGATCAATTACCGAGAAAACCAAATAACGTTGAAACCGGTATCATCAATCTTGATAACAGCAGCGGATCGGGAACTCACTGGGTTGCATACGCGATTGATCCACGTGGGATTGTCTATTTCGATTCATATGGGTTAGCTCCGCCAAGCGAGTTTATGCGGTATATAAATTCCTCGATGAAACTCAAAGGGTTTCCGATTTTTTATTCCACGCTGCCAACACAACAATTAAATGATCCACCGATATGCGGCCGTGAAGTATTAAATGTCCTCGCGGAGATTTCATTAAAATCCTTTGGATCTCCGTGGAAACCACCTCATATTATTGTAAACGAATACACGAGTGGGAAATTACAAGGATCAATAAATTGAAAACACAAGTTACGCTAACAATAATGATCGATATTTGGGGACAACCTCTGTCAATGTTGGAACCCACCGAGGAAACATCTGCGGGTTCTATCGAGGATGTAAAAAAAATAATAGAAGATGAAATCGCTGAGACGTTAAATTTAACAAGTGTTGACCCGAACGAAATAGTTGTATTTCAAGATCGCCAGGGTAAATTGAAAAGCAGTAATATATCCGTGAATGACATTTTGATACGGCATCGCGCTGCCGCTGAAAACTCTATTGCACTGTATTCCAACGATGGACAACTTAAACCAGGCGCACTTGTGTCTACGATCACCGACGCGATTGCTACCCACGACAACAAGATCGCCGCCCACGACAACATGATTACCACCCATGACAACATGATTACCACCCATGACAACAAGATTGCCGCCCACGGCCGTGAGCTGGATGATTATATACGAGGTTATAATAGTTTTCGCAAAAATGTCGTACATAAATTTTTTGGAACCCCGCTTGTGGTTGGCATGACTCTCGCTGAAATTAAAGACTTGTTGAATTCATTCTTCGCTAACAAGGAAACTGGAAGGATGATGACTGCTTCAGAAATCAAGGCAAATTATCTCGAGATTTTTAAAGTAAGCGAAGATCAAAAACTCACAAACGACATTGTTGGTAGGTTCTTTGGAAACCCGCTTGTGGCTGGCATGACTCTCGCTGAAATCAGTGAGTTTATCGGCAAGCACACTCACAATGCCTACATCGCTAATAATTTCTTTGGTGTCCCGGCTACATCTACAATGACTCTCAAAGATATTAATATGTTTATGGTGAGACAAACAACACTTAATACCATCGTGGATAAATTTTTAGGGAGAACACCTGTGTCTGAAACCACATCGTTGACAGGCATGACTCTCGCGGAAATTAAAAGCGCTATTGACAAACAAAAGCACACCAGCGATATTGTTAATAAGTTCTTTGAGGGCAGTAGCCTCCAAGATATCACGACGAAATTTTCTAACATCGACAACCATATTAAAACCCAAGCAGAGCTTAAAGTTGAAGACCTTCTGGTTTCATTATTCTTCTCTAACAGGGAGGAGAGTGGAAAAACAATAGATCCTACCAAAATCAGGGTAAATTATCTCGATATTTTCGACGATCTTTTTAACCTGAAAAGAATATCTGAAAAGGTAAAGATTCCACATCACTACACGGGCGTTAAAAATATCGTGTATACGGTTAATCATGGAACCATGGATTGGATAAGAGACGGTTATACTACATTATCCATCGGTATCTTGGGTCTCCCCGGCATAGTGGGCCCTGACTACAAGCCAACATGGGTCGATGGTATCTACAGGCTAACGTGGATCTCTATCGATCAATTTAATATGATCGCGGACGGTAAAACCTACTCTGGTGGCACCGCGACGTTAATTATGGATGGTCGCAAAAAAAACTTTAATGTCGTCGCGGTTGATAGCTCCACCATTAGATCAAAAATAGCCTGGTGTTTAGAACTCGTAGCTCATTTTTCCGACTGAAGTACTAGCAATTCCCGCTAACGATGGCAAATAATTGAAAACACTAGCGGGTTTAAAATAACAACAATGACTTTGTCATCGACGCAATGTCGCTATGATCAGGTCAGAGAATTTCAGAATAGACTCAAAACCCTCACTGAGGAGTATCAAATAAAAATAAAAAAATACCGACGAAGAATCACCGCAATTGATGTTACTATATACTCGGTGTCAAGCGTTCTCACTGGCGCCGGAATAATACTTGCATCGGTTACAATGATTGCCCCGGTCGTAGTTCCAATTTGCATTTCTGCGATGGCTACAATCGGGGGTATATTAACCGGGATAGCAAAAAAGATATCATCATGCAGCCAGAGTAAACTGCAGAATTACTTACTTCAATTTCATATTGCATCAACCGCATACTCGCAATTATCATTGATGATATCGTCGTCACTCGATAATACGATTATATCAGATAGTGAATTCTCAGCGATGGTCAGTATTTTTGATTCCGCGATATCGAAATTAGAGCGACAACATGAATATAATAACAATGACAACACCGATGGAATCAGAAAACACGAACCCAAAAAAACAAAAAATGATCTCAATAATATCAACATTACCAGATTGTGAGTTCTCAGTGATGGTCAGTATTTATGATTCCTCGATACCAAAATTAGAAATAAATCATGAGTATAGCAACGATGACGACACCGATGGAATTACTTCAACGAATAGTGGAGAACACGAACCCAGTACAAACGAGTATGATATCAATAACATCAACGAATCCAGAATTCAGTGTGAATTTCCCCTCTCCGGTCCCAGTGAAGGAGATAGCGCTAGCAAAACTACGAGTGTATCACAGTTGGCCTAATATCAGATCGGTTGCATTTAGTGATCAGCAACCCAATAACACACTGGTGTTCTCGTATAAGAATAAACCCGATGGTACTCCAGAGTGGGAAACAGTTTCGTTACCAACTGGGTCGTACCAAATTAAGCAAATCAATGCTGAAATTCAGCGTAGAATAAAATCAATCACTGGAAAAGAATCAAAAATAGCTATTAATCTTCATCAACCGACGCTCTCGTCGTCGATCGAAATAAGCACAGAGGGATACATTGTAGATATATATAACAGCTCGTTAAGAACAGTGTTAGGATGGCCTGAAAAACCACCGGAAAAATCCGCCACCGACTTAACCACGGACATACAATCATATCATGAAATCAATCCCAGTTATCGAGATAATTTATCTGATATAAGAAAAGGAAGAATCGCCGATAGATTTATATTTACCAACAAAGAAACATTGCAATGGGATTTTATCATTAAAAGAACAACCGACTCATCTGTTACTATTTCATTTACGCTAACTGACGTCCGTGGTTATTTTAATGAGATTAAACAATTATATGACACACAACTAGAACAACTACGGAAAACAAAATCGCAAAAACACGTTGAAATAATAAATCAGCTTATATCGGACATGAAATATATCTATGAACTAATTATTCAAACAATAATTAATGACAACAGCGACAATAAACAACGATTCTTAACCGATTACAATATCACAGAGGACAATCTGCGTAATTTCAAGTTTCCCAAATACAACGCTGATGAACTAGCAAGAATTGTTAAAACCGATATCAAGGCGCTACAAAAATCAGATTCAGCTGTCCTCTTCAGGTATAATAATGATCCAGATGGTGGTGGTAGGCATATTGCCCCTCATAATGTGAATATTTCAACGGTGATTGCGCTCAATTTAGTATGTGATGCAATTGAAGGAAGCTATCAAATTAATCTAGAGCAATCAAATCAAGCTCAGCAGGGATATATTCTTTATTCGTTTGCACCAACAGCTCCTCCAGGATTCCTAATTATTGAAAACCCAATTAATCCTGTCTACATGCGATGCCATAATAATTCGTTAACGAGAATTAATTTCAAACTCACCGACCAGTCAAATAATTTAATTGATTTACAAGAAGAGGTGTTAGCGATTAGTTTGTTTGTGAAATCATAAATGATTTTCGTCCTATAAAGTCGATCAAATATTTGGTTGAAATCATTTATTATTTTTTGTTAACCCAGTGATGAAATCACTAGCAGCAGAGAGGGTGGATGACAACGACGTTGGCGTATATAAGGAAATCTTATTTTATCGAATAGACGCCATTTTTTTTACTATTTGGTGGAAGCCTCAGATTTCCGAATCGACGCTCGGAAAGTTGTGAGGTTCACCCTCTCTGCTGCTCACATTAACACAAGTACAAAGCCTCGTCAACAACAACTATGATGGATATGTAAAAATCTATACTGACGGCTCAAAATCTAAAGAACTACATAGAACGGCTGCAGCGGTATTGATCCCAGAGCATCAGATCACATTTACGACAAGACTACCGGATGACTGTTCCATATATGCCGCGGAATTCTGGGCCATCAACCGAGCCCTAAAATGGATAGTAACACAAAATCAAAAACAGTACGTCATCATAAGAGACTCACTTAGTGTACTTAAAAGTACTGAGACAGGTAATTCCAAAAGTAGACAAAACCTGCTAGAGGACACTATGCTGACCATCAGGGAAGCAGATACATCACGCAAAACCATACACTTCTTGTGGGTGCCATCTCACATCAATTTGCCTGGAAATGAAAAAGCAGACAAAGCAGCAAAAAGCAGTCTGATGAAAGACCAAATTGAACCCGTACAGTACAACACTCAGGAACTATATAGTCAAGTCAGGGACAGAATTAATAATAAATGGCAATAACAATGGGAAAACTCCACAAAGGGTAGACATCTATTCCAACTACAAAAAGAGGTCACTAGAACCCAACGTTTACCAAAAAGCCTGGCAGCCATTGATATTAAAATCATCAACAGAATCAAAACAGGTAAAACACTACTAAATGGCAGCTTTATGAAACATATAAGTACAGGCCCCACGCCGGATAAATGTCCACACTGTCCAGAAACTTAAACATTGGAACATGTATTCAACATATGTCACAAATACCATCGACAACGTACCGTCCTCCAACTACAACAAAGAAAACTTGACTCAGTTACATCATACCCCCAAATTCTAGATAAAAGGTATAACAAAAACGTAAATACTACCTATATAAATATACTTAATTACCTAAAATCAATAGACAAAAAACACAAAATATAAATATCAAAACCATCAAATAAATAAACATAAACATAGCCATAGAGTTAATATTTATCAATCAAGGGTCCAGAGCAGATAATAACACCGCTAGCTCAAAAGCAGACCCACGTAACAATGCCTTAAATAAACAGACAAAAAAATATTATAACTACCAAACAAATAAATAATTAACGAGGCCATATCGGTTAAAGGGGCCAAAGCGGATAGTAATACCGCTAGCTTAAAAAAGCAGAACTACTTAACATTACCCTAAATTAAATTAATAAAATAAAAGAGAAAAGGGGAAAGGGGGAGGCGGATAATAAAAACATTGTAATGCGAGGAAAAAAGGAAGAAAAGGGAGAAAGGGAAGAAGGAGAAGGGGAAAAATAAAAAATAAAAAGAGAATATTACAAGTAGTGGCACAATGTAGGTACAGTAAAACCAGTCAACCGACAAGTGGCAAGATAAATACAAGTGTGATGAGAACACCGGGATCAAAGAGTGATAGCTCAAGGAAACGTAACACCAACCAACCGTCAAGAAAAAGTAAAAAGAAAGTGAAAAGGAGGAGGGAAGATGGATAAAGAAAGAAAGAGGGAAGAAGGGAGTAGGAAGAAAGTGGGAAAGAGAAAAGGGAAAAGAAGAGAAAAAGAAGGAAGAAATGAAATAACACCAAACACACCCCATTCCAACTCTAATTTTTGTTAAATTAATTTTTTTATTTTATTTTATTTTTTATTATTATTATTTTTTATTTATTTATTTATTTATTTTCCTTTTCCAGGGTTCTCATTTGGTACGAGAACCCTTTTCGAACAATCTCTTTCTCGAAATCTAACTTGATCAATTTTGACCACCGCTCAAAATTAACAAGCTAAAATACCTAACAGTGACTACACTCATTTATGTCGCTAAGACATTTTAGCAATTAAATCTGTTAAGGACCTACAACATGTATACTATGTACTAGAAATATTTATTGATAGGAAAGAGGAAAAATTCTATGACTATATGGATTTGATATAATTACACATTATTGGTATTTTATCTGTTCATAGTAAAACTGGACTAGATTAGAAATAAGGGCGTTTCAAGCGTAAACAATGGCAGCATCCAGGAGTGTGGAGAAACAGAAATAGGCTAACCTGATTGTCGACGAAAACATGGCTGATCCATTGGACTTTATCTACTTTTACGTAACATGGGTTCTGATTAGATGATGGAAATCTTGATTTCAAGCTCGGCCTATTCTCACACTAATGTAAAGTACAACTAAACTATTTGGCAATTCACTAATTACACAGATACTTAATACTTCATTTTAGAAGTAATAAGATATCAAAACCGATTGGATTATGTCTTTAACTAGAGTGAAACAATTTGACAAACTAGCTTTCCTAAACCGGGTGCCTTCCTGCTTTGCCGTGACCCGAAATGTTACTCTAAGGCGAGACTGCCATTTAACGCGGGTGCTGGGGACACTGCGACAACACAGCCTAGTGTAGTCAAAGTTACCTTTGGTCCCGACTAATTAAATAGCCCGACCCTCGGGCATTAACTGGTCGCGACAGCACATAGTTATGCTACGACCTTAATTCATATAATTTAATTGAATTTCCGCAATTCTCCAGAATAGGCAAAACGAAGATGGCCATTAAGTTATTTAACGAATTGAGGCAGTTGGTTTTGGTTAATGGACGTGGTTTAGGTGGTGTAAAAGATTAAAAATTGAAATATCCAAGTAGCCTAGACTTTGTGAACGGAAAAGATTAGTTTTTATCCATCCAAAATGTGTGAGAGTTAGAAGTTTATAGGAGATACTTGATGGTGTCATGAATGTCTGATGCTTTCTAAAAGATGTGTTGTTTTGGACAGAGTAGTCATTTGTAAAGTGGGGCAGTGGACCAGATACAGAAAGCCAGAGACAAGATGAGAAAGGTGTTGGAAGTAGAAGCAAAGAAAAATATTTTAAAAAACCTGGGCAGAAGAAAGAAAGAAAAAAGAAAACAAAAAGAAGGAAATGGACTTTGAGAAACATTGGATAAAGGCCCTAACAATCATGATATGAAAAATTTGTTTGATGCGCCGAATGGACTCTATGGCCCTTATCATCATGATTATCCCCTTTCCTCAGGGCAAATGAGAACATACTGATCGCTGACAAAGAAAAGATCTTCAAAAGGTGGTCTGAAAAGCGGTACATCTGCTCTCTTCAGGATAATGTGACTGGGTGGGACATCTAGGTACATGTCTGCAGAATCATGCCCCAGTGCTAGACATCACTATAAACTGCCATACTACAAACATAGCGATACGAATTTAAAAATTGTAAAGATACATTTTAAAAAATCCAAATTCAAATCCACTTTAGTGTTTCTCCAAGTGAATAGTGGTTTCAGAGACTGAAAAACTGCTTTTTGAATTCTACACAAAGCCATCCCCCTTATTTCATAAACTTCTTTCAATGAATATTGGGATTAAGATGATGACTGGTCAGCCTAGTGTCGGGATAATGTGACTGGGTGGGACATTATACTTCATGTCTGTGGCATGATGCCCCAGTGTTGAACATCACTATAAACTGCAGATATCGTAGCAATTAGACTGAAAAATTGTTAAAGCTGCAACAAAATTCCAAATAACACTCTTTCCTAGGTAATGGTGCGACACTAGCATAGATCCGACCTGTCAATCAAATTCACAGATGTTGACCAATCGGATAAGAGCGTCCGGTGCTACGGTACCATCCGCCATGTTTTACCCACAAACAAACGTGTGGTGAGAATACAGCTGCATTACAGACTTTCATGATTTTTTGTATGTATGTACTAAATGGTGCTTCTATGTGCATGAGGATCATGCAATGCAGATGAGAGATATCCGGGAAGGTTGGATATAGTCGTTTTATACCGGAACAGTGGTGAAGTTATGTAGTTTGAAACCCTGTAGGGACTTTATTAGCCTTACTACATGGGAGCAAAATCCACTGACACTGTAACAATACATGTTTATTTTTCAATATCACACACATTCATTAGAAAAAGATATCAAATAAGAAAGGTCAAATACTGTTGGTTTTTTTTTTTCATGCTTCTGTCTGAGATTACATCTTATGTGAGCTTACCTCATCGAATTATATCCATTTACGTAATTTAACATTTGTTTTTGCCGTGTGTACTTCTTCAACAGTGTGTATATAATGAATTTCTAATGGAACATGGATGTATGAGGATCCAGATAAAATGAATGCTCGCCATTTAATGTATGTGAAATCAAATTGTAAAAAAATAAGCCACATTACTTAAATAGACGGTACCGATTGGCTACATGACCTGCATGACTTGTACTATAATAGTTGCCATTACTTCAGGGTATTAAAAAGTTAAAATATAAAAAAATATTTCATAAAAAAATACAAAACATTAAATTTACATCGTTTTACATCAACAGTATGCATCTTAACACTTTTCCTCCGTAGTTTCGAATTGCAGATGGTGCGTTAGCTGCTCTTCAGAGATGGATAGCGTCTCGCTGTACGCGAATCTTATTTTCAAACTCCAAACCTTTGATATCTTGTATATATCCTTGCGTAAATTAGATCAAGGTCTTCTGAAACACTTTACTGAAAAGTTTCTCTGATCAGGAAGTTATTTAAGTGAAATGTTATTGGGAATACGCGAGAGAGAATATGACACGTTGACTGTATTCTATGATGAGTCAGCCATTTTAATGGGAAGCTTGGGGTTCGTAGTTACTGTTTCTAAGGGGGAGGAGCTTAACTAGTCATTTCGGATCTGTTTGGGATTGGATAGACAGTGTTGGCGAAAGCAATGTTAGTATTCAAAATAAATGGGAAAGTATTGCATTAACGTTTTTGCAAGTCGGTTAGATGCAATTACCAGCTTATTATTTTATGGCACACAAACAGAACATTGAATTCAACAATCCTGGTTGTCTTTATTGTATTTGCAAGTACATGTACTGCGATGAATGTTTGTTTATTCAGTTGTGTGATGGGCATCAGCAATATTAATTATTGTGTTACTATATTTTTGGGCAGGTTGATGCAAAAAAAGTAGTGTAAAAGTTTCCGGATCGTGGCATCTGTTTGTGCTTAACATCATATAAATACTTGATAGTATCTGACTTGTAAAAGAATTACTGACTTGTCCAATAGTTTGTTTGCACAACAAGTCAAAAGCTTGGTATACAATAAATTATATTTTTCTCCATACCTGGCATGCCTTGTAAAATTAAATGAGAGTAGTTGTATCCCTGCTTTGGGCATCAGCATCTTTGCATATAAAAACATATACCTGTTTTCAGACTTGCTGCATCTCAACCATTCATTGCAGGTAGGCGGCAGTTTAAAGTACAAGCACCTGACCATTGTAAGAGCACTAAGTTGCCTAACTTTATACATGTACATTGTATGTACATTATCGATAGAACTAATGCAATTATTTTGCGTTTTCTGCATCGTGGTCTTTGGGTTGATTTTCATTATCTAATGGATGATTGACCTCACTTTTTATATATAGCCTGGATCGAGTAAATAATATTAGTATGATATGATGTTGTTGTAGTGTTTAATGCCATTTTTCAGCACACAATAGGCTATATATGGCAGCCAGTATTAATGGTGGAGGAAGAACCAGAAAAACTCCCCAGAAAGAACCACCTACCCACAAGAAGCTACTGGCAAGCTTTCTCACAGTATATGAAATTTATAAATGGAATAAATGGAGATTTGAGCAGAGATATATACTGTTAAGGGTTTAACGTCATTTTTCAGCACAAGATAGGCTATACATGGCGACCAGTATTAATGGTGGTGGAAGAACCCAGGAAACCCCTGGAAAGAACCACCAACCCATGAGAAACTAACGGCAAGCGTTCTCACATACCAACATTAGCCGAGCCTGAGACTCGAACCCATGCAGACAGAGGTGAGGAGGCAGTGATCCATAACGGAGAGCGCTTTAGACCACTCAGCCACTAAAGACCTTTTATGTAAACATCACTGTTGTCAGTGGTGTCATGCTAGGTTAGGACGGTTTACAACCTTTTATGACAGATGTTTCATGTATGGGCATTTTGTCCTTTTAAGTGGACTAAAGCAAATAAGACAAACTTCATTAAGTAACCTTTAATTCAAAAGGAATCTGCTTGCAAATATACAATATATGTTTATATATCTATGAATTTGTGAATTCATAAGTATGGGTAAATTACAGTTGGCAACTGAAAGCACAAATGGTGTGACAGTCAAAGACAGAGCATTTACAAATCACAATGTTGAACAATGAAGATCAAGTGTTTACCATTTGCTGAAATGTTATACACCAAATGTTTAAAAATTTCTAATTCTGATGTCAGACTACAAATGAATGAAATGAAAAACTAATATTCAAGAAGGTTCACATCTTATATGATGATATTTAAACAACCTATAGTTATGTATGTAAAGTTCTTCAAAATGCACAACCTTCTATACAAGAGGTTTGATTCTCAAAATTAAATTTAAATCTTTTGTTTCATGGCAGATTTATTACCTACACCATATTTCACCTGATGGCAGTGTTAAGTGTTTAAGTTTATCCATTGTATTACTGATATATATATATATATATATATCAATCATTTGAAATAAGGAATATTCATGTTTGTTTCTGTATACTTAAGTCAGTTTGGAGGATTTTTATGCTTGTCTTTGTCTTTCCATAAATCACACTTTATTACAACATTAATTTTTGCTGAAAAATGTTAATATTTAAATGAAAGATTTTGTTACATTGTGCTCATATATTCATACAATGTTCAAGTTTTGATCAATGAATCTGTGAAATCTTGTGTGCTTTACTGGTTACAACACATCTTTGAAGGGAAGAACAAAACAGACCCCTTAATACAAACAATTACTTGTAAGGGTTCCAACAGTATACACTAAACATATTTAAATGTAGCTACTGAACAACAGTACACTTTTGCTAAATTGCGTAAATATTGCAAAACTGCTATAAAAAAAAAGGTGATAGTTATGACATTTTTAAAAGACTGTAAATATCACCATTTATGGCTGATGACTTTTCTACCAATGCTATTATATGCCTGTCGCTCCACAAAACAAAACTGTAGCCAAAACAATGAAGGTCTGAGTGAATTGACAGTTTGTTAAAACCAAGACATTATTTGCAATGACCAGGACAATTCATGTTCTTTGTTTATGTCAAACATGTCCATGTGAGGAAACTGAAATATTTGACAAGTTTAAAAACTACATGAATATCTCCAGGTGCAATTTAGCCACTGACTAGTGAAAATATAAGAAAACTTTATAGCATTATGAAATTTTGTCTCCCTGTAATTACTTCTGTTCAATAAATTACAAATGAAACCAAAAGATAGTCCTGCTTCGGTGGAGATTAAAATGATTGCTGCAGTATTTCTTTAATGTGTATTTCATATAGAAAGCAATCTTGTTGCCAAAGTTACCAACACAAAGACTTAATTGTTACATATACTGCATTTTGCCTATAAAAGCATAGACAAAAATCCATCTTGTCTTGTGATAAATACTTAAGCATCCCATTTTAACTTTTTTTTTTCTTTGAGGTACATCCAATGCAAGCATGCAACTAATACTTAATACATAACAGCATAATAAATTAATAAAAACCACGAGTGTGAGACAACCCACCTTGCTGAAACTTGCCAAATGGCCTAAGGGAATAGCAGCTGGCCAAGAAATCTGAATTAGATGGTTGCTTTCTATAGAATCTAACAATTGCATTTTCATCACTATCATAATTTGTTTCAAACTTTGAAGCTCATTTGCCAGACAATTTTTTCTTGTATTATGAAAATGTTTCTCTACTTTTAGTAACAGCAGTCATATTTGATCATATTCTGTTCAATGGTTCTAATTAAGTCGTTTAATGATTTTCTATTTTTAATAACAGTGGCCTTATCTGATGGCACACTGATCATTAATTTATTTTTTGTATTTGAATTTGAAAGCCCTTAGTTTCAAATGTTTTGTCAAATTTGATTACATTCTGCTCAACAGTTTCTGAGAAGTTAGTTTCTTTTTCAGTTATGTCAGCCATGTCTGATTCCAAAATGCTCCAATGATGCCCCCTCTTGTATAAAAATTGATTGGTTGCTCATTGCTAAGCTTAAAATGTTCCTTATCCATGCATGGATAATGTTCTGTGCCAAGAATACCATTTCTCAGTCTACTGTCTAATGGTGGTTATTTTGTAGAATTTTCCACTGCTTTCTAGTACTGTATCTTGGATATTTCCACTCCAAAACAGGATTTTTTAAAATCTCACTAACAAGAACTCTGCCAAAGTTTCGTCTCTCCTGAATCTGTGCTTTACTAACTGAAATGCTATATTTCCTACTTGCTCCATGAGGCTCTATCAAAGTTTCAAGTCACTCAATGCCATAGTCTGCTTGTTTATCTTTGTTCTGAAATGAAAGGCTTCTAAGTAAAAGTACTTGGAAACTTTTGGTAACTGTTCTTGAATCTCTGCTTTATTTCAGGTTTTAAGGCTTCAATTAATGCTTCTCAAAATGCTTCAAATTTGGATTTCATAAAATTCAAGTCCTTTTCCCCATACAAAGTTTAATCTTGCAAAGTGATCACATTTCCACCAATATTCTTCTCAGATTCTAGTTCATAGTGTAATTCCCAGCTGATAAATATCTTTTTTTCTGACTTAGTCCTGTCGGCAAGTAACAGGTGCAATGACATGTTTCTGAAAAATTGTATTTAAAGCTGCAGGTGATTATGTACACTACCAGAACAAATTTGTAGCTGGTGAGTTGCAGGTGATGAAATAGTTCAAAACTTTTCTACTGCTCCATTGGCGTAGTGGTTAGAGTGTCCACCTCATTGCGTGGACAAGAAAGTGGTTAGAGTGTCCACCTCATTGCCTGAGGTTGTGGGTTTGAACCCCTTGCCGAGTCGTACCAAAGACTTATTTGCTCAGAATTAAGGGACTAGAGTTTGAACTGGTTGGCCTGGTGTCAGGATAATGTGACATCATGCCATATCTTTGCGGTATGATGTCCCAGTGCTAGACATCATTATAAACTGCCACACTGCAGACATTATAGCGATATGACTTAAAAGTTTTTAAAACTGTGCTTTAAAAAAATTCAAATGCAAATATGTGTTTCTCCAAGTGACTATTGGTTTCTGAGACTGAAAAATAGTTTTTGAACTCTAGACAAGGCCATCCATCTTATTTCATAAACTTCTTTCAATTAATATTGGAATGAATAAGAGCACTGTTCCCCTTCCTTACAGAAAATAAATTGAAAAAAGGAAACAAATCTTTGATATACTCTTGAAATATTGCTTTTTCAGAAAGATTATTTTTTTGGCACCTTTGGCTCAAAACAGTACAATGAAAAGCAGTAAAGTGGAGGTTTATCTGTTTCATTCTTATTGCTACATAACTATTAGACAGTCTTGACCATTAACCATAAAAATGCCCTTATCTTAAACCAATCTGAAAAACAAACCAATTAAGACCTCCGCCACTGTATTAATGTTGTACACTTCAAGATTACTAAGAAACAATGAGTCAGTACCTCAAATGTCACTGACATCTTTACCAGACATGTCTGAACTTTCATCTAACCCTTTTGTGGCAAGTTCACCCTTTAAGACAGTATGCATAATCTCAGCAAAAACCTGTACAAATACTTTTCCAGAGCTTCACAAATTTGTCACTGCCACTGTTACAATCCATAAGAGACTGAAATACATGCTGCAATTTCAACAAAGGCTACTTTAAAGTTGGAATAACTTTCAAGGCAGTGTAATAAGTCATCTTCATTGCATATACATTTGCATTCAACTTTTTCTTCACAGGAGCCTGTGGCATGAATTTCAGACTTCAGTCCATTAGTCTTTGATCCCTGCATGTGACCTGGTGTCTTGGCATATCATGTAAAGGTCAACATCCTAAATTTCAAATAGCCAATTTCTGATGTACAAAGCTTATTTTTCTCAACAACTTCAGACAAACCTCAAGTCATGGTATTTTGTTGCAACCATTTTTACTGAAATGGACAAAGATTTTTCTTAAACTTTGCTTCAGATGTTTGTTTCTTCTTTGGCAGTTCATCAAACCCAGTATCTGACTTAATTTTAAATTATTTTCCTCTATTTTGCAAAATACTCCACTACATCCTTCCTTTTCTTCATTCTGCTGATTCCATCCAATACTGACTTCATACTTAACAATGATTTACCACCTCTTTCAACAAATGGACCAAAGTTCATGCTTGCGCAAATGAGAAGGAAAGGAAAGAAAAAACCCATAAAATACCATTGCATTTCCATTATAAATAACTTTAAAGGATTTCCCACTCACTTCTGTACTAACCTACATCAACCACTATGCAATGGACAATTCTAATCAACTATGTATCCTTGTAAAATTTGGCTTATAATCTTTCCTGGGTCCCTGGTTTGCTGAGTGGTCTAAGTTGCTTGCCTTTACTGATTACTCATGCATCTCACATCTGTCTGCATGAGTTTTAATCCCAGCTCAACCAACATGGTTGTATAAGCTTCCTGTGGGTTGGTGTTTTTCCCATTTCTTCTTGGGGTCTTACTCCACCAAGTATACTGGCCACATTGTATAGCCTATCATGTGCTGAAAAAACAAATGGCTTAACAAAACAAACTTGATTTTTATTTATTCAGTTTATCATAACCAATTATGAAAAACCACTCTATACTGCACATTGTTCTCACATAGCATTACTTTTCAAGTGCGGAAATTCAGGCATGATTTACAAACTTATTTGCCTTGGTAGCATCCTTGTTTTCAGTAGATTGACATCATCTGTACATATTAAAAAAGGTCTTTCATGCCAGGATGCTTTTGTGACACTATCAAATTCTATCAGAACTTTTAGAAAAGACACCATTTAAAGGTTTTTGGTTTTAGTAACAATGGCCTATCTGATGGCACACTAGCATCATTTCTACAAAATTGAAATATACCAGCATGCTCTTTGTCAAGTCTGGATGAAAATGGTATGGCAGTTTTTTTTTAATTGACTGAGAAGCTGATAATTGGAACTGTTGACCGACACACGATGGATGTAAGCTGCACAACAAACGAAGGGCCAAACCATAAACTCACTTGGTCTTATGACCAGGTGAGCTAAAAATGCCTGTCCAGTACCAAATAAACACAATAATAAACTCAAAACTTTCGCAATAATGGCAAAAATACAAAAAAGTTATAAATAATTTAATTATGCCATGAAGAAAAGATATCTATTTATAAGAAACTGAACAAAAAAAAACATGAGATATAAATTGGGTTTTATCACAAGGACTGAAAGGCCAAAAAGAGCCAACATGGAAAAGTAACACTTTCAACACAAATGTTTCACAATTTGAGATTTTTGCTTTAATTAATAACAGTCACAAGAACTGAAAAACCTCACAGATTCTGGTTTAAATTAGATCACATATTAGAACAAGAACCTGTAAACAAGAGACTATTGGCTAAAAGATCATTAAGTAAATATCTTTTATCAATGAAAAGAGTAATTCCCACCTTTCAACAAATATTACAGATTGCAGCTTTAATGTTTGATACTAAGAAAGTATCCTTTTTTTTGTTTAAAAAAAAATCACAGATATTATAAAGACAATGTTTTTAAACCTCTTTTTGTCACCTACAAACAAAACTTAAATCATAATTTGAGGTTCATTATGTTTTTAAATCTTTATTATGAAAACCATGTATATCGTTTTATGCAAAATCTTCAGCACTTATCATCTTTATAGATCAATGAGCTTTGCTGTTAAAATTCCTTGGATTTGCAATCTATGGCTCTTCATTCCAAGCAATCAGTTTTGCCTAATCTTTCCTAATCAAGGGTGATTGATCTTCTAGTTCTGCACTGACCTTTGGTATACATATAAGTAGCCAAAACAGGATCTCTAGTTCCAATATCTGTTATCAAGTAGAACCTTATCAGATTGGTTGTTACATTTAGATAGGAAGCAAGCAAGGAATAGAATAAATAGATGACACATGTTGCATGCAAGTTTCTCCAATTTAAACTGTTAAACACAAGTTTTTCTTTCAAGTCCAGGCATGTGGAGATTTTAAAAGCTGCCATATAAAATAAACAACAGCTCATATAACAAGCTTTTTCATTAAAAAAACCGGACTTTACTTGCTAATGGCGATCCCTTTTTATCTGAAAGAGGGCACTTATTCAAAATGATGTTATGGCTCGTTACACATGTCACAGGTTAATGTAACATTAAGTGGATCAATGACCCATAGATGACCTTGCCAGATACGTTATTACAAAAAAGGAAACGTACCAGCTAACATCCTAAAAAAACTCCATTAATATTGATAGTGCTACAAATGAAAAGCATATAGTAGCTCAATAAAAATTTAACTATTATCAAGACGGACTGTAAACATGGACATTTTCCAATTCAAAAGAAATGTATTTAATTATTATTCAACAACTTTTCTTCTGAAGCACACAATATATGTTTTTAGTGCAAATATGTATCTAAAGACTGATACTGCATTTAGTTTCATAATTCTAAAAAAAAGAAGAATAAAAATCTTCAAATAGATATGCAGAATTCAAAATGACAGTGACAGTAAAAATGTGTCAAGGTAATATTCATTACAAACTCTGCCTTAATTTAGAGTTTAAATATACCAATGTGAATGTAGCAAACCCATCAATGCATCGAGTCGAGTAATCAAGCCCAAGAATTTCTACTTATATCAATTACAGACAAGCATAAATTTATAAAAAAATTTTAGCATTGTGAAAAGAATTGAAATTATCTACTGAAAATAACGTCTGGACCGACTTAAGACACTTCATGTCTAAATGCTGCTTTTGTTGTATTTGTTATTCTTCATTAAGTAAAGTGGCAAGAAATGACGGGAACTTTCTGTACAATCAGATTCCACTGAAAGTCTTTAAATTGGCTGTAATTACTGTTCTTGCCAAGTCACTGCAGATTAATTAGGCATCGACTCAATTTCTTTAACCTATAGTCTTTGTTTTTGTTTTAAATAATGAATTAACTTTGCTTTAAATTTCCAAAGTACAATTAAAAGGAAAACTAAAGTTTTGGGGTCAATTTTTTTCATTGCTGAAAAGTGAAAAGATTCGTAATGCAATGAATGCATGTCTGAATTGTCTCCTTGAGTAAAAAAAAACTACTCAAAGTTCAGTTTGTTTAAGTCTTCATACAACAATATCACAAACTGGCTTGTAAAACAATTCAATTATTTTCAACCTTACTGGTTTTTATTTGTTCATTTCTCAATCATCTTAAATATGAAAATACTCACAAAACATTAAACAGAAAAGGAAATTTTAAGTGAGGCATCACCTGACCTATTGATGGTCTTTCTTGCTTTGATTGAGCAGAATCTTGCTTTCATGTATGTAGGAAAAAACAAAGCTAAACAGTCTGCAAAAACGTTCTTCCTTAACATGCCATCATCTCAGATCAAGGGTGTCTCAAATGCCGTGTTGACACAGACAAAACAGCAGATTACGTTTAGAACCTTGTACATTACAGATTAAGTTCTAATCAGTTTCTAGATACAGACAGTATTTGCTTTATAGAATCCATGAATAACATTAATGAACAAGCAGATTTAGACTAACTTCTGATACGTTTGTGATAACAGAGGGTGATAAATGTAGTACATGTATTTTTATATGTGCGATGAATGAAAAGGAGAAATGAGAAAAAGATAATATATCTGAACATCTTTTCTGCTGCAGCAGCAACATATTTAGGAAGAACACACACCGAAAATGCACATTAAAATTGCATGCTAATGTTTCTACAATAGCAGTGGTTTGTACAAAAGATGTAAATGGGACAAAGATGTATTTCTTTTCACCGAGCACTGTCTCCAGCTAAGAACCTGATCCTGAGATCTATGGCCATTTCTGCCTGCTTTATTTTTTAATTAAAAAAAATCTTCCAGTATCCTTAATGTTCAAGCTTACAAGGCTGATTTATAAAGGGCCATCTCGTGTGAGCTGAGGCTTTACACACAGAGTCTTGAAGGGATCAAACATGCACTGCCTCTTGTCAAGCTGAAAAGAGAAAGGGATAACCATGCAATTAAAGTCTGAAGCAACATATAGTTGGTATTCATCATATAGATTATCAATTTAAAAACTAACTGATCTCTGAAATATTATGTCGTGTCATAAAAGTGTCATCCGCACTTGGCATATACCTTCACAATTGCCCCATATCAATTCAATGGATAATGACATCCAGAAAGTTAATCGACAGAATCTCAAACTAGAGTTTATCTGACATAAATTTATCAAATTCATTTAAACTTACAATATGCTGTCTGGTGCAAGCATCTCATGGCATATATTATTCAATCAGTTTCATATCCAAAAAACACTTGTGTGCGATCTGCTGGGATGCATCTAGGATTTGATAAATGTGGATACTTGACCCCACTGAATCTGAAAAAGGAGGGAGGGGGCAATGTAGCCATAAGGGAGGGCCTTCCAGTATGGTGTTAAAAAAACCTCAATGTATTTAAAAAAAGAGCAATAGCAAGTATAATAATCATGTCTTCTTTATTTTATATCACTTAAAACTGAAATCAAAGTCTTATGTTTTCTAATAACAATATTCTATCTAAACACTAACCATTAAAGAATCAAAACACAGACTGCAAACAGTGTTACTCCTCTGGCCAATCTTAAAAAACAGCATCATGTACTTCCTGCACGTCAAATGCTTAATTCTGATTGGTTACAAATCCATACTAAAAAAGTTGAGAAGGGCACATATTTTCCTTTCATGGATGACAAAAAATAATTTTTAAAGAAAAGTTCAAAGCTCAAAATGAATTAGGGAAAGTATAAATGCAGTTTCTATAAAAGTTTACTCATAACTGGAACATATATACATCTCAGATCTGCATTCAGACTGACTGTAAATGTGACTGCATTATTCTGCAAATATGATCACTATTTGCTAAATAGCCTCCTGTCCTTCCTCATTCTCCACTCTATAAATTCTTTGTTAAAGTTGATGTCTCACAGAGGAGGTTCTTCAAATGAATTAATCACGAGTTGGTTGAGAACCCTTTCTTCTAGATGGCTTCTTCCTGCAATTTTGGTTAGATTTTGATTGCTGAATCCTTTCTCAGTCGGCAGTTTGGTATGGCATAACCATGGCCAGTGATGCTAACTGAAGAAGATTTGGACATGCATCTGCACAATACTGATACCACCTTAGTTGATTTCAATTTTTCAGACATACAGGTCTCATGAAAGGATTTTCCTATGTCTGCTTTCTGTAAGGTAGAATTCAAAATGTCAATTGCCGGTGACACAGCTGCTATATCCAAGTCAGATTTCTGTAAAAGCATATTTAGCTGTCCCAAGTGAGGTATGATATCCATCATAATATTCATGCATACCACAAATTTGTAGTCTATGAGTTTTTTCAACAAGTCTTGACACTCTTTTGTCTTGTTATTCTTTTTGAAATAATTCATGAGTCTCCACACACCAGCTGTGAAAAACTGCATATAGTGTATCATAAAATGCCAAACATCTAATTACTTTGTTTTGTTTTTATGGTTTAACGCCATTTTTCAGCACAAGATAGACTATTCATGGCGGCCAGTAATAATGGTGAAGAACCCAGAAAATCCTGGAAGGAACCACCGACCCACGAGAAGCTACTGGCAAGCTTTCTCACATATATACATTGGCCAAATCCAAGACTCTTACCCATGCAGACAGAGGTGAGATAGCAGTGATCCGTAATGGACAGCGCTTTAGACCACTCAGCTACTCGGGGCCCCGACATCTAATTGCATGCACCTCTCTGACTTTCAGTTGAGGACTGTCCAGAACGTTCTTGATTTCCTTCAATTCAGCTGTTCTGCTGGCAGTTTTTTTAAAAAGAATAGTACAGGTCTTTAACTGTGCCTTTAAAGATTTCCTTGAGGTACAGAATGTTTTTTAAAGCATGAGAAGTACACAAATTCATCTATGAGCCATACAATGAATGCTGATCAAGTGATTTTCTCCTTGAACCATGTTGCTACAACACTTTTGCGACCTGTCATCAATGATGCACCATCACTGCAAAAAGTAACAACATTTTCAAAAGGAATCTCTTCTTCCAACAACTGGACAACTTCTTTGAAAAAAGATTCTGCAGTGTGAGATTGGCCTTCCACTGACACATTACCAAGAAAATGTGTTGTAGAAATCAATATGGTTGGTTCAATAATTCTGGCATAAATGACCAGCTTCTTGGTATTTGAAATGCACGTACTTTCACAAATTAAGATGCTAATTAATGGACTACATTGTACTTTCTGCATTAACTTAGATTCTATCACGTTTACTATGCAATCCTGGAAAGAAAAAAAATAAAGCTCGATGATAAATCAAAGTATAAAAGTATTTTAATATAATTATTATCATTTTTTTAAAGTATTTAAAAAAAGAAAAACAAATATTTTTTTTATTTTAAAAATAAAGTAAAATTAACAAAACCAGATGAAAATTGTGCAAGAACTTTAGCCTAAGACCATGGAGTGTTCAAGGATGTTGTCTTGTGATATTTTGGTTGTTTTAAGAAATCCCATCAATGTGTTTAAATGCCCAAAAAATATGGCACTACAGTCTCTCTTTTTCTCTTTGTTAATTAAAGTTAGTCAATTACAGTAATGGAGGAAGTGATTATGCCTCTCTGTATATGATGATTTTAAAAACAAAAAAAACATTGGTATTATGTACATCATTGATGGATCCATAAATATGCAGCTATGATATAAGCAGATCAGACAATGTCATTTGCTGCAATGATCATCAGAGCAAATAATAATAACTTCTTTTCTAAAGCATTATACAAGTTTCAAGTGGTGAGATTTGTTTGACTACTGTACAGTATCACAATGCTGACAGTAACTCCTTACATGCTCAGAAAATTATTCCAACAAAAGCAACTGTATCATCAATTCATACACATGAAAACATGCTAGTGATACTGATTTTGTTGTTGTTGTTGTTGTAGGGCTTAATGCCATTTTTCAGCACACGATAGGCTATACATGGCAGCCAGTATTATTGGTGGAGGAAGAACCCGAGAGAACCCACCGAAAGAACCACCGACCCACTAGAAGCTACTGGCAAGCTCTCTCACATAACTACATTAGTCGAATTTTAGACTCAAACCTATGCAGACAGAGGTGAGATGGCAGTGATCTGTAATGGACAGCACTTTAGACCACTCTGCCTCTCAGAGCCCCTGAGTGATACTGAAATGTGACGCATCTAGACAGGAAATAAGTTCATGACAAAAGAATCAGGTACCAATAATCCAGATAGATTAAAAAAAGAAAAACATCCACCATTAAACATTGACAGGAAGTTATGACAACAAGCTACCAAATGCAATTTCATTGACCGATCACGATGATTGGTGCTAGTTTTAGTAACACAGGCATACCTCAAGATTTGCATCGATCAGAACCCGTTTTGATTGCTTGTTAGTATACACCATTTTTTTTCCATCTAAATTTCAATACAAAAAATGTAAATAAAATAAAAGAACTTGCCTGAAATTCCTCTATAGAAGCCCTTGATGAATATGCTCCTTCTCTCATGTTATTAACACCAACACCCAGAAAGTCCACAAAATCCAACAGTGAACCATTTTTTAAAAGAAGCAATATCCTCCTTTGCCACATAAAAGGCAACTGACATAGCATAATTGATTCAAAGTTCTTGCTGATAGAATTGAGCACATGACACACAGAAATATGTGATGTATTTACAACTATACAAGTACAATATAATTGGGTGAGTGACAACCTGGATTTTTACAGCCAAAAAACAAAACACATTCTTCACTAAAAAGAAATATGAGCAGTTCTTATTTTTATGTGATTTTGTCCGCAGGGGATTAAAAGTTTTGCTGGAAATCTTGAATTGGGGGTGGGGGGATTTGCATGATTGTGTGTCCTAGATGCAACCCTGGATCTGCTATAATCATAGGGTCTTGCACGAGTGATTTTGAACTGGTTCAAAATACCTGATATATTTTGCAAGCCTTGGTGATTGAAATTAATAAGAGTTTTATAAATTTCATTTCAAATAAGCATAAATGGAAAATTACATTTACTGAATGACAAAAATTACTCATTTTCTTTCACAAAATTGCATAGTAGTGTAGTAAAACAAACCTGAACTATATTTGGATGCCTACATCATTATGCCTATGCATTACATTATGACACTATTTGTGATGTCAGGATATCTTATTACATTTGTTATATATTTAAAAACTATGATATGGGTATATTAACATAAATATCACAGTAGTCATGTGATAAAAAGTGTTCATTTCAAATTAAATCTGTGACATAATTTTAACAATATGCTTTATTCTGTACTTAGCAATCTCAATCTTGATAGAAAGATTACTGAAATGTTTTTTCTATTCATTTCAATATATTAATTTCAACATAAAGACAATGTGAAGAATGAGTTGCAGGCTAGACCTATAAATACCGTCTCCATAGTACTGGACACAAGAAGAGTTAAAGCTGTGAAAATGAGATATTGTGAACCGGAATAGTGTCACATTTTATTCGTTTACCTAAAAAATCATTTGGTATTCAATCTTATTTGCAATGAGTACACTGCAGAAAAACTGAATTAAACCTACATTTTTATGGCAAACAGTGGATTCGTATCATTGTGTAGCTGTACAGCAATTATAAGCAAGTCTAAATGACCTGAAATTAGTGTTGGGAATCTATTGAAATTTCATGATTGATCATCGGTTACACCAACTATCTGATGACTGATTACTATTGGATTAAATATGGCTGCCACATACCAGAAATAATTAAAACTACATCAATTTTTGCTTGGGTCTAACTGGTATATAATCATAATTTTTGTAGTAGAGATAATTATTGAGGTCTGTTGTTTCATGTATTTCTTTAAATAAAACTAACTTATCAAACTTGTGTTAATTTATTAAAAAGTTCATAATATAAAAAATAGTTTATTTCAAAATTAAGTTTTTTTGTTAATATAAGAACTTGACAACAGGTGAATAGGTAAATTCACATGTCATGTAAATGATATGATGACTAGAGAGTAGTAGACTAGAACCACTTGATCATGATAACTTGATTAATTAACATCAGCATTAGTCTTTTGTAACTAGAAATTCAAGAATTTTCAACATCGAACTGAAGTGTCTTCATCATGTTGACTAAGGTAATACATGTAGGTACAACCGAGTCATGCAATCAACATTTGGAGTATGACTGTATGACTTCATATTCCTAATGAGAAACATCAGCACATCCACATTTTCTGGTTTAAGCTGAGACTGCTTTTTGTTTTAGATTGCCTGGCAAGACTCATCATGAAAAGACGATAATATCAAAACAAAAACACTTTTCATTTGAGATAATGTATATATCTCTTTCACTAACCATTGAATTTGTATCACCAGCCAGCATGCAAAAAATTCACAAGTGGTCCACTGGGTCAATGCAATACAATAATAATAAATGTTAAAAAGTTGCAAAAATAGGCAGGTAAACTTCTAAAGTAGATAGATCAGATGGATGTAAACAGCTGAACACTGAATACCCAGTGATGGCAAAGGAGCACACTATAATTTGGTTATGCTTATTTCTTGATTGATAATGTGAATTTTGTTTTTAGAATTGAAGTGTATAGTAATTGGGTACAAAATGTTACCCAAATTATTTTAACAATGTCTTACCCTTGGTCATCTAATATCTGATGCTGTGGCCAGTGCTTTCAGCTTCTTCTCCTACAATGTGAATAAAAAGGGCTGTAGTAAATTTACAATAAGAAAAGCATACTAACGAAACAAGGAGAATGTAAATTCATTACTTTGTCAAACATTTAAGATAGGTACTAATACAAATATCAACAATACACAAACCGTATATACTTGCTAACAAGTAGAGGCAAACTGCACACAACACAGATCCTGATCCATTCTGTAGCATAATGTACATATGGAACAGGAGCTATGTTGTTTATTTTCTACTGATTGTGCCTAACAAACTGCATAGACCCAACTCTGCAGTTGGCCTTGACTTATTAGCAAGTGTTAGAGGTACAAATATGCTTGTTTGTTTCTGGGTTGTTTTGTTAATTAAATTGAAATCATTTACATTAAGTCTTAAGTAATGTTTTGTACAGGAAAGGATTAGGTGATAATGGCAATATAGCGAGTAAAGGAACAGACCACTGATGACAGTTTCAGTGAAGTTATATCAATAGTGAGCTGCACAGAACATTTGCTTAAAATCCAAAAACAATAATTTAAGCAATTATGCATAGAAGCATTAAATCCCTTGAAGGGCTTATCATCAAAGGGACTTCTCTGGCAGATGTTTTGGAGTTTGGCACAACATTCAATAGGACAAACCTGACATCAGTAGACATATGGGTGAAAAGCCCATTTGAATATGACCATCCATTCAGGCGGAATAGAGATAAAAAGATATTCCACTTGGCTGATTTTAGATAGCACCATTTGTCATTTTCATGTTGAGAAAGTGTATTATTGATGTTTTACAGGGTAGGGACCTAAAGTGGTTTCCATGTTATGACTCTGGGCCTAGACCTTTGGGGTGAGGGTGAAGGGCTAAAGACAGAGACATGGGCATGACCAAGATGCAATGTCTATTAAAAAAGTTACTCAATTTTCAAATAATACAATATTCCAGAGAATCATACCGAGACAGATGGGTGTACATTAAATTTAATCAAAATATATAGAAATTAGGTGAAACCTTTGACACCAACCACACTTAATATGCAGGATTTAACTTTTATAGAGAAAAAAAAAAAGTATCCCTCACTTCAAAAACATCAAGTGTCACAAAACACCAACTGGTAATATTAGAAATTAGGACTTGCAAGAAAAGAAAACTGGACCAATATATTGATGATGACACTGTCACAGCTGACATCAACACAGCCAAGTCATATATTTTTCTTTGAAAGGTGCAACACGATATTATGTATAAACCAAACATACCTTGTGTTTGGGGCACAACAAGGAGAAATTTTCCTCATCCAAGTAGCATTCTGTAAATAGAAAGTTTTGTCTAGTTAGGTCAGTACAAAACAGTATGGATCAGTAAGAAGCATAAAGTTGGCTATGACTTCATATTAAAAAAAATTCTTCCATTGCTTGTAAGCATTTTAACAAACAATATAAGCAGTCATGTAGAATGGATGGAAGGAAGGATTTCAAGGATGAAGTTTCTAACTTAATTATTAGCCAGTCTTAATCAGATCTACAGGTCTTTCTTTTTGTCTGAAAATGAGGAAACATATTGGCTTATAATATAATAAGATGAATGCAACACATGAAACACTAAGTAATACTCTACAAGTAGAGTCCAACTGCCATCTGCACAGATCCAGACCTGGGTCAATGTAGTTTGTTAGGAATAAACAGTAGAGAAAACAACACCGACTCTGATCTGCATGTGCATTTTGCAATGACAAATCAGGGTCCATGTTATTAGCAGTTGGACTAGACTTGGCAAGAATATAAATAATCATTCAATACATGACTTGTAAATATCATGAAGGACACAAGTGTGAATTTTATTTCTTACTGCACAAACTCAGTTGCTCAATACCAGTCAACATGGAATAAATGCTGAATTGGATCAAGTTACACAAAACATCTGCCTACAAAGGAACTTACTATTCAAAAACTCACAAACAGGTCTTCCATATTACTGCTTTTGAAAGTATTTTTTGAAAGTTAAGGTCATAAACTACCAGCCAATACATTTTCACTTTGATCTTTGCGTACAGTACATTGAGACAACCTTGGATCCTTAATCCAACTGAATAAATTCATTAGATGTTTGTACAGTGATGACCTTGGATCTTTTTAGATCACCTTATAAACTGAAAGAGATGTTTATTGTACACAATAACATTCAATGTAAAACAATTATAGCTAAGACAAAGAATACACCTACTTGAATACTTCTAAAAATTGTTTGCAAGGAGTAGCTCTTTAATTAAAGACAGGTGCTAATTTAATAAAGAAGAACTTTCTGCCAAGTTTAATTTTACAAGAGTCTCAACATTGTTTCACATTCATACCTGTGCAGAATATACTCAGCATTCTCATCATCTGCTGGCAGTCAGCTCAAAAACCTACATTTACAAATTTTAACACTATAGTATATGTGTCAGCTTTTAGAGATTTTTTTGTGGTTTTTTTTTTCCCATACTGTTGCACTAAACTGTATCAGCTTTAAAATAATCACAAGCATGGACTAAAATTCCACTAGTCCAACAGGGCCATATTGTTATTATTTTGCCCACCCACTAACCCAATTCAATGGTCAGACCTTTATACATGTGATACTATTCATATAACCAAACCCTTAATCACATTCAGCTGTTAAGGCCGCAACAACTAGAACTTTTCAACAATTTCAGCATGTCCAGGTGTGGATTTCTAAGTAATTGTTGCATACACCTCCACCTCTGCTCTTGTGAACTCTGTATCTTCAGGTCTGCTTCCAGGTCAATATATACAGTCTGTGTATTTCATCACGATTTGTAGAGATTTGGGGACATTGCTAAGATCCGTTTTCTAAATGCCACAAAAATCTCCATGTTTCTCAATCATAATTGAAAAAAAAAAAAGTTACAAAGGCATTTTTTTTACTTCTGAATGATCGAGGAAACACAGTAGCTTCAAGTTTGTTAATTATTTCGATCACAGTAGTGTCACAATTACAGAGAACACTCACTCCATTTATCAGCAGAATCAATGACAGCCAACTCTTGAACTAAATGTATTCAGTTATAATTTATAATGGAAGTATTGTAGAAATTGCCTATCTACAAGTACTAGTTAATTTTCAAACAACTGCATATTTATCTATATATTCAAACAACAGGTTAGTGTAAGCAAGGGACAGCTCACTATTATTCATACAGGGCAGAGCTTTGTTAATTATAGGTTGTTGTTGTTGTTGTAGGGTTTAATACCATTTTTCAGTACATGATAGATTGTACATGGCAACCCGTATTAATGGTGGAGGAAGAACCAGTGAAAACTTCCTGAAAGAACCACCAACCCATGAGAAGCTACTGACAAGCTTTCTCACATACCCACATTGGCCGAATCTGAGGCTTGAACTCATGCAGACAGAGGTGAGATGGCAGTGATCCATAACAGAGAGCGCTTTAGACAACTCAGCCACTCAAGACCCCTAATTATAGGTAAGCAATGAAATAATGACAACAAATAGTTGTCCCCCTTTAATGGGTCACATGCTTCACTTTGTAGTTTCTATCTTGCAGTTCATAGCTTCTGATTAAATTAGGCAGACAATCTGATTTCATAAGGTGGACCATCTTAACAAATGAAGCTCAAGCTGGGGGCTGAATATTAATTGGCCCAAAGTCTTTCAAAAACTTTAAAATAGAAAATGCAACATTTTGTCAGCATCCTCAGTGTTTCATCCAGGTAAATTAGACAACTTCCTTTTTTGATAAGCCCAATGGGCAACTCAATAACTGACTGGAGAAGCACAATCTAGATTGACATTATCTAGCCTTGAACTTTTGAGCTATGTCAAAAGATAATTAGGATATATACCTTAGTCAACATGCTTCTGAAACTTAATAAATATTTATTTTTGGGAAAGTGGGGTGGGATTGTTTGGGAGAAAAATCTCCCACTTGAGCAAATATTTTTCCTCTGACTTGTAAAAAAAAAAACTAATATATCCACAATATTAGCCAACAAAGGGATGTTATCCTCAGTTAAAAGAAAATAAAATATCCTGGTTCAAAATCAAATCTTATGCCACTTCCACTAAACCCCAGTCAGTACCTTACCTCTAGTTTTTACCTGACAAACAGGTATAGCTGTATGATTATACTGTGTACTCAGGATAATTGTTCCAAATCATGAATACAAGAAGTATGTACTCTATTACCTATTTTTCAAGTGGATCCAGTAATTAATTTTACCATCAAGAGGTGAAATGGGAAGGTCTTTCAGGTTGGTCTATAACATTTATATTAGAGAGTTGCAAGTGAAATGGTGAAAATCTGACCTTTTTCAACAGCACATGCATAATGGAATTTCTGTGAGCATCCTTTGTGAAGACATCCCACCATAGCACCATTTTCCCTGCAGTGTGTACATACCTACAACAGAAAAAAATAAGATATGGGCATGTACATTATCTGCAAGTCAATCCTGTATATAGGGCCATGCCTGGTTATTGTAAAAAAAATGGCCTTTAAAGACTGGTGACCTATATATAGTGTCACTTATTAAATGAGCATACACTGATTATGGAAATAAGTCCTTGCAATTTGAATACTATATATAAACTTGCTTATAAAATAAGTCCAAATGAAAACTGCACAGACCCAGATCTGCCATTGCAGTTATCAAGTAGGGTCTTGACAGTTTGTAAGGAGTAATCAGAAGAACAAACAAAACACACCCTCATCTGCAGGCGCATTGTGCTACCACATATCAGGATCTTTGCTGTTTGCAGTTCAACTTGACTTATAAGTGAGTATAGACAGTAAAAACTATTATATATATATATATATATATATATATATATATATATATATATATATATATATATAAAGATTCACTTTCTACTAGACTAAGATATATATATAATGCCAAACTTCAGATATTCGAAAATGATTAAGCAATTGTCACAGGAACATCTAATTTTCTTTTCAGTTTATGTAAAACATTCATCATTTCTAAACTAACCACTCAACACTCACTGTAGGGCATAACCGACTTTTGATCCGGAAATCGGATTCCACCGGATAGTATGAACTTCCGATTAATCGGAGTCGGACAAGGCAGGAACGACCGATTCGGATAATAAAAAAAATAAAGTTGAATTTCTATAGCACCGTGTCTAACACTGCGTGTCATTCGATAGTGTGTTAATAAAGTTAAATAAGAAGTCAGAAAAGTCCAATATGGTCAACACAACCACGTTGTGAGACAATCTATTTGAACCGACAGGTGAAAACCGAAAATGAAGCCGGATATGGTAAAGTACTAAGTAACATGCTAAACACGGCAAAACCAGATACCAGAAACCCGGAAACGGAAGATGAAATTTTTTAGAAAAAAAATACGGATTTAGCATTTCCGATTAATCGAATTGTATCCGGAATCGGAAAAATTTCATGCCCAAAATCCGGAATCGGAAATCGGTAGAAAAATGCTAATCGGTTATGCCCTACTAAACAGCTTTGAGCTTCATTTTCAACAAAGATTAAGAAACTTTTTTTTAAACTGGTTGTTTTTGTGGTAGTTTCTTTAAATGTATTATTACCTATTTGTTGTAGGGTTTAAAGCCATTTTTCAGCACAAGATAGCCTATGCATGGCAGCCAGTATTAATGATGGAGGAAGAACCTGGGAAAACTCCCGGAAAGAACCAATGACCCACAAGAAGTTACTGGAAAGTTTTCCTACATACCCATAATGGCAGAATCCTAGACTCAAACCCATGCAGACAGAGTGAGATGGCAGGGATCTGTAACGGAAAGCGTTTTAGACCACTCGGTGGCCTTGTTACCTATTAGTAATTATCATAATGTAATCTAAGCAATCCCATCAGTAATAAGAGCCAATTAAATTGGGGGTGCAGGTAATGGTGGGTTGTCTGTCTGTTTTTCTAAAAAGAATATGTTTTACAAACAGTGCAATTTTTTGGCACACCTTTTTGGAGAAAACTTTTTTTTTTTAATAGATCCCAGACCCTATCCCTTCCATCCAACCCAATTAACTGGGTGGTCCATCAATTAAAATGTATAGTTTCTGCTGCTGTTGTTATGTCCCAAGATCCCCCTCCCCTGAAAAATGGCACAACAGTAATGGCCAAAATAGCTACATAAACCATAACACAGATTTATGCAAGCAAGTTAATAGAGTAAAAGGAAATAAACTGTTGCACCACATCAATAAACAAGAGGCCACCATATACAAAACATTTATATAGGTTATTGTGATTGGAAAAACCAAATCTGACCTTCATTATCATGTATCTTGTATATGGATGTGACCACTATTACAGTTCTAATATTTGCAATTCTTTTAGGAAACAAGGTCTTAAGGTCTATACTGGTGAATATGAACAAATTAAAAGAAACAACAGTGTTTTTATGTGTATCTATAAATACAGAAACCCAACTTTATAAATACAGTAATATTTGCTTTATAAAATACAGTAATATTTCAGTCATATTTTATGTATGTTTCAAAAGATTTATGTTGGTTATCTATTAGTGTCTAGTCCACATTACAAAATACCACTGACTATAAAGAAATTCTCTTAACCAAAAAAAAACAATTTAATAATCGAGGGCAGGGGACTAATCCAATTTATAGCAAAAGAGCATAATTTTATGTACATTATTTTAAAAGAAAAAAAAATTAACATTTGTTAGATATGATTTTTTTTATATATTTCAACTCAAAGGTATATTGCAGCCTCCCTCGCCAAAAATGACTTGTACCTGCTGGGTACCACAGTATACTGCCATTATATTAGGCACCAACTATTCATAATTCTTAACACATTAACCCCTAGCGACGACTTTACGGGCATGAGGTAGTAGCCTACTTCCAAGGTCTGTAGCATCAAGGTCATACATGATACACTAAAGTGGGTGGTATTATAGAAAGGTACGACAGATGTAGCTCTACAATGATAGCAAGTAATCTGGACATTTTAGTTGCACTACAAAATACAGAGGGAAAACCCTAAGTTTTTGGACCTGTTTTTTTTAATAACCCAAAAATTGACAATGGTCAGATTCCGAATTTGTGTCCAGATTTTAGACTTTATGGCCTCAGATCTACAGCAGACCCATCTGAAGAGCATACAGACAGGTGAACCTGTGCAAAAAGTAGGATAAGGTGGACTTTTTGAATAAAGAGTCACTTCTATATGAAAATTATGGGTCCGTTAACACATTAACCCCTGCTTTATCTCCCTCATCTCCCGAGTGCCTCGATAATAGGGCTGAGTTTGCATAGCTTGTATCCTGAGCGGCAAGTTCGAGTGGCAGTATTTTTCTATACCTGTATCCCGAATGATGAGTTAAATCGACGCAAACCATTGGTTGATTTGAAGCCATTTCCTAATTATGCAGGCAGTTTAACCAATAAAATGTTAGCTTATATAAATAGAGTGTACATTGCTGAAGAAAAGGGGGGAAAAAAATTGACTTCGACAGCGGCAAAATTAGTGGAAATATTTAGTTTGTTTGTTTGTTTGATTAGGATTTTTAACGTAGCTTTAACAATTTTTCAGTCATATCGCTACGATGTCTGCATTGAGGCAGTTTATAGTGGTGTCTAGCACTGAGACATCATGCCGCAGACATGTAGCATGATGTCTCACCCAGTCACATTATCCTGACACCAGGCCGACCAGTCCTAACACTAACCTCTTAATGCTGAGCGTCAAGCAAGGCAGCTGTTAGTACCATTTTTGTAAGTCTTTGGTATGACTCGGCCAGGGATCGAACCGACGACCTCCTGCTTCCGGGGTGGACACTCTAACCACTAGGCCACCGGAGCGGTAGGAAATATTTAGATTAGAAAATGAAGAAAATTACGAGAATCAGCCACTGGAAGAAAACTTTTACTTGACAGAGTGAAGAAGTTTTCATGTGAGGTTTAGTTTGCAATAGAGATGACAAGTGGAATTTGTATGTACATCAAATGGAGTGAATTTCACGTGTTGATAGTGTTAATTAATCAGTATGAAATAATCATGGATTTTTATGGATTATTCATGGCAAGAGAAACAAATTGGTACAAAAATCATTTTATCTTTATGTGTCAGTTTTATTTCTGCATGTAGTTTGAAATTTTTATATTATTTTTGTACGTAATTTTATTGAGAACCGCTGTGCCAAAATTTAGCTTAATCAAAGGAACATAAATATAAAAAATAACATTTATTACTCGCAGCTCTCTGAAAAAAAATCTGCAAGCCAAGTATTGTCAGCAAGTGTCAGGGATACAGGCACTGGTAAGGCTAACACTGCTCTAGGCGATCTCTGCAATTATGCTGTCGGGGACTGCCTAGCTGTTTGGCTCAGGGGTTAATGTGTTAAGCAAAAAAACAAAACAAAACAAAAAGGTTTGAATTTTCACCTTCTGCTCATGCACTAGCAAACTAACCAAATGAAAAACATTTTCTTTAACACAACTAGCCATTTGTCTAGCGGAACATTGCTTGGAAATCAATGTATTAGGATGTATTTAGAAATAGTCCCTAAAATGTGTTTCCTACTCGCATTTCTTGCGAAAACGGCAAAAATCTCCAGGGGTTAATGTGTTATTCTAGAGCAGGGACTGACACTTTTATTATTTAATTTTTCATCCATCAATAGCTGGGAAAAAATATTTTGATCTGATTTAAAGCAAAATAGCACAATAAAATATCAATGATATTATCTGGAAAAATATTAATAATCTCTCAATAGAAGAAAAGAAAATATTTCAGCCCAAAAGAAAATAGCAGCCCCACCTCCACATCTGAAAATGAACATTACATTAAGTAGAGGAATTTGTAATTTAAAAAACTAAAGTGAGATGATCAATGTTATAGTTGTAATCTAAAACTAACTAAAGTTGAATGATTAAGCTTAAACTACTATTGATACTGATGCTGTAGCACCAAAGCGGATGCAACTATACTAAGAAAATTAGTCACAAGGATGTTTTTCTTTTCCACATTTAATTTAACCATAGTGCTTCCAAAGATACATGCTGACCCCCTGCCCTATGTATGAACCCAGATTATAAATAATCCAAGGGGACTTCAGTGAAAGCATTCCCTGAATTCAGTAGATAAACTTATGGTCTGATTATGTTAATTGGAGACCCTTTTATCTGACCCTGTCTTCATACACAAGTGCAAAAAGCCTAAGGTTTTATAACCACTTCAGCCACATAGATAATCTCCACGCTCCCCTTTGCATCCTTGATTGTATAATTTAATTTCCAAAGATATTATATTAAATGGGAAATTACTTGTATTATTTATCATGAGCTAATTAATTCCAAATGAAAATGTTAACTAATTTTAAGCACTCTATATCAGGATGAGAGCATCAAATTTCACACAATAAGTGATTAAACTAAATTTTGATCATTGATTTATAGTGGTCTACAAACACAATACAACTACTATACTGGCTTCTTTCAATTTCTCAACCTGGAGCTAAACTAACACCTTTCAGTGGCTGCTGGTAATACCATCTTTAACAGGAATAATAACCCCTAAATGTAACAGTAAATAAGATGTACAATACTTTTCTAACACACACACACACACACACAAACACAAACTTTATATACAAACATATCTTCTCTTCTAAAACCTATATAGATAACATGCAAATTGTAATAACTATATTTAGCCCTTTAATACTGTGAAAGTCGTCGTGCTGAAATTTGAGAGCATATTCATAAAAAACAGTGTTGAAACTTAAGCCTATGCTTTTCTAACTATACTACATGTATTAATATAATAGACAAGCAAACTTTGATTGGGATGCCAACACCTGGTAAACATATTTATCAGAGAGGACCATTAATCATAAAACACCTCAACAAATGAGAAAATATTTAGTCAACTTGAAAAATTTACGCAACGATAAAACAAAACAGTTCACACCTAAAAATCATATGATGATACAACAATGGAATATATATTTAAGCCATTCATGTAAGTAAATAAATAAAACATGACAAATGTGGGTTTGTCTTGGCAATAATATTTTTAAATCCAAAATGTTTAAAGTTGAATTTGGCTCATCTGGACACTTCATCTGCATGCATGACATATGATAAACATGTGACTAAAGGATCAAAAATATGATACAAAGGTAAGCACAAATTACAAAATCATGAAATAAATAGTACACTATGACACCTACATACCAAGTAACATTGCTGCAATGTCAGCATAGATCTCTAAACAATGAAATACAGGCCACAAGTAATCTAGTTTCACTAGTGGCTATTATACTCTGAAAAATGTACAAATCATGTGACTCTACAAGCAACAAAATCTGAAGAAATGACCCAAACACAAATGCCAAATTTAGTGTTGATCTCAGACAGATTGAAAACACACACAAATTTCTTCATAGACATAATTAACACATAGGGTGACATTTTTTTAAATTAAAAGTTGGATGATATGATTCTGCAGGGAATAGTATCAAAGAACTAGAGTGAAGTACAAAACCCCAATCCAAGATAACTGAGTTTAATATTATAAAAAAAAAGCACAAACCAATGAACCATGAAGGCTGTAGTGCTTGTCATGAAATATTTATAAACCAAGTCATCTGACTATAAGCAAGTAGTCACTGTCCGAAAAACTACCAATACACAAATCCTAGCCTCACTGTGGATGCTAGAATGATGGACTGCAGAACAGACAGATCATTTATGGATTGACAGATATATACTAGACATAATTATTCTGCATTCTGGCTGAAAACAATTCCTTGAGTAGTGATGGAAATTGGTCAGAAAGTTATAATCGATAATCAATTCCCTTTAACCAAACTGATCATCGATTATAATTGGTTACTAAGAGCAAATTTTAATTTTTGTTACACAGTTATATCTTTGATCAAGAGTTCAATATGTTTATAAATGTACAGGAGTAATCTCTTTTAATGACATGTATACTTTTAACCTGACAATAATATTACATTGTGTGTTACTTTCGTTCTACAACTTTATTAAATGAAAGCAACATTTTATGGATGATCAGTCATATGTAACAGAAATACTGCTACATTCTTTCGTTCATATGTGATGTGTCTATATAATTTAAAGTATAGATGGACATGATTTTCTTGTTTGTCATTGTTTATAAATACTACAAAATATGTTGCAATTTAACTGAAACAAATCAACAAAATCTGTTTAAATTTATTAACTCAACAATTTAAGAACTTGACTATGTAATCATGACAAATATGTTCCTAATTATAAATCGTAAGGTTTTTTATTTGTACTTGTGAAGTGATTAAAAAATTTCAGGTCAACTTTAGTGGCTGGGAGCTTTACTAACCTTTGTGCTTTGCATACACTTAAAAAGTAGTCTCCCTTTACACACAATCGATTATGGAGTTTCACAATCGATTATCTTATTGGTTTGCTCAACCAACTAATGATCGATTATAATCGATAATTGGAACAACACTATCCTTGAGGTTATTTCATTAAACAGACTCTTGAAACAGAAATACTTCATTGAAAAAGGGGTGTTCAATAATGTTACATCCTGCAGTTAAATTTTTTAATATGATAAATTTTAACAGTGGTTGATTCTCAAGCTTTTAGGGAGTGTAAAACTTTCAGCGATTATTGAATAATGTCAATTCTGACTTTTTTAAACACATAAATGCAGCCTGCCCTACATGCAGAACAATGGATTCATATAAAACTGCCCACATATTGACAAAAGCCATGGATCAAATTAGAGCCACCTCTTTATATTGATGCTAAAAATGATTTATTAAAACGAACACATTATAAGTGAAGAATCCTTATACTTAAGTATGTTCCATGAAGGCCCTGTCTCAATAGCGCATAAAAACAGTCAAGGTATCTTCCAACAAGGCTGTGTATTTATAGCACGTACAAATACACCTAGTAAATGTATGTACCAAAAATATTGTCTTAATGGCAAATAAAAACAAAGTGAAGGTATGTACCATCAAGGCAGTGTCTTGAAAGTGCATAGAAACAATGCTGTGTTAATAGCTCATAAAAACACAGTCAAGGTAAGTTCCAACAGCACATGAAAACATAAAAGTAAAGGTATATATTAACAAGGATATGTCTTAACACATTAACCACAAGTGCTGCGTTTATGGGGCAGGAGGTAGTAGCCTACTGCCAAGGTCTGTGGTGTTGACGTCATGTATAATACACTAGTTCTACAATGATACCAAATAATCTGAACATTTTAGTAGCACTACAATATAAAGAGGCAAAAAACTAATATTTTGGACCAGTCTTTTCTTTCTTCTTTATCCAAAATTTACCCATGGTCGGAATCTGATTTTGTGTCTCGATTTTAGACTTTATCGCCTCAGAACTAAGGCAGACTGGCATTCAGAAATAGTCCCCAAAATGTGTTTCCTACTCACATTTCATGCAAAAACAGCAAAAACATCTAAGGGTTAATGTGTTAATAGTGCATTAAAACACACAGAGTAAATGTGTTTACCAACAAGGCTGTCTTAAAAGCATATAAAAACAGATTGAATCAAGCTATGTTCCAACAAGGCTGTCTTAATAGTTCATAAAAACATAGAGTAAAGGCATGTTCCAACAAGGCTATGTCTTAATAGTTCATACAAAACACACGGAGTAAATATATGTACCAACAAGGGGGTGTCATTCTGGCACACAAAAACACAGATTCAAGGTATGTACCAACCAACAAGACAGTGTCTTAATAGCTCATAAAAACAGAGTCAAGGTATATACCAACAAGCCTGTGTTTTAATAGCATATAAAAACACAGAGTAAATGTATGTACCAACAAGGGAGTGTCATTATAGCACACAAAAACAGATTCAAGGTACAGTGGGACCCCACTATAACACAGTAGTTGGGAGCCATAGAATCTGACCGTGTTATGAACCATGTACAATACCAACACATTTTTGGATTTAATTGGGGGTGTGTGTGTGTGTGTGTGCATAAAGACGGGTGCGAAAATGCATGGCACAATTACTATTTTTGATCAATATATATTAAATGAGAAAAACATTTGCTGTGGTAACAGAAATTGCAGATATAATATATTACTTTATTCAGAGAACCATGCATTGGTACATACAAGTGTCTAATTTATATATACATGTATTGCATGAAAAGAGTATCAACACAGTGTACTCACCAGCGAATCCAGTAACATACATTGAATCCATAATACAAATATTTCCATCGAAAATATCCACACACGGATTTAAAATATTCAATAATTTTGTCACAGATCATTATGTGACTGAATTCAATGAAAAGAAAAAAACAAAAATTATGTAACGGGTGTACGTAATGAATGATGAAATAGTATGTCCACAGGAGTCTGACGTTTTATCAATAAAGCACAGTGAAATGTCTGACAACATGAATTACCCTTATCAATAATATATATATAAACACGTATATATATTTTTGATAAGGGTAATTCATGTTGTCAGACATTTCGCCGTACTTTATTGATAAAACGTCAGACTCCTGTGGTATGTCCGAAGATTAATGAACGGTGTCTATATACATTTTATACCACTACATTTCTTATCTGTCAATAGTAATTATTTTCTGAAAAAAACTGTGATTTTTGCTGCATCCTGCTAATGTCACGTTTGCTATTGGCAAAGTCAATTATAGTTCTCAGTTGCAGAATTCGAATTTACTAGTCAACAGATTGCATAAAACAACAACGCCAAGCCACGCGCACATGTTGGCGCCTTTTGTTTCTTTGTTTCTTTGATGCTGTATAATTCGTTGCCCCCTGATTTGAACAAGTTTAGCTCGGCAGTTCACTTTGATGATACAACAATGTACTAAATTAATTGATTTACATTCTGGTGAGAATCTTTTATCAATCGCCGCATTGGCTGTTGCTTAATTGTGTATGAAATTAAGAGAACATATATCGGAGATTATTAGAGCAACAATTGTATTCAGAATGCATTCAAGACAAACACAAAGTACACACAATGGCTTCATTGCTCAGGGATCAGTAGTAATAATATTGACACTTAAGAGCTGTCATTTTTCAACAATAAACAAAGATCAAAGTTCTCAGTAGGCCTAGCAATTGGTTCATATTTCCGATGTTTATTTTGGCACAAAACTGGATGAAATTTGTTAATTTTTGTAATTTTAGGAGCAATACAACAATTATTTTATATTCGAATTTGTGTGCAATTTCCTCCCCAAAATGATAATACATTTTCTACACGTTTTTTTTTCGCACTTTTTAGACGAGTATGAGAATGATAATTAAACTCTTGACGTATTTTATTTTTCATACTTAAAAGATTTTTTTTGGGGGGGGGAGGGGTGAGAAAAATACTTGTAATAAATTAACCGAAATTTCGGGATCCATGCCACGACCACGTTATATCCGAATTCGTGTTATAACAGGGCGCGTTATAGAGGGGTCCCACTGTATGGACCAACAAGGCTGTGTCTTAATAGTGCGTAAAAACACAAAACAGGTTATGTAATAGTGAGAAGTCACATTATAATCTGATCCTCAGTTGCCAAGAACTAAAATTATGTGAAATATAATTCAAGCAGCAACGAAGAAATAAAACAACTGAGAGAGATCCAAAGCAATACCCTTATTATGCAAGGCAGTGCTATACTGAGTGGCTTCATAGTGAGGGATTGTTGCAGTTCAACCTTTAAATGTGACCAATTTAAGTTTCTGAAAATATTGACAATATTTATAACTGAGGCATACATGTATCATGTCATTGAACAAAAAGGTCTGTGCTTCAAAGATATATATGAAATTACAAAACGGAGACATACAAATGTCTAAAATACCTATGCCAGAGGAAGTTCATATTGCTGTCCTTGTAAAATTTGCCAGCTGCCTTGAATAAAATCATAAATTATGATGAAAGTTAAGCCTGAATCACACAACCAAATAGTTACATATTTTGTGAGGCATTCTGGTATGAAAACTTAAACAAACGAAACTTAGATACATTCCACCATTTCTTAAATTAAAAAGTCAGTCTCTTTGCCAGCCTAGTAAATGCCATCCTGTATAATAATGCAGTAAATTTAGTAAAACATGCTGCAGTAGAATTACTGTATCAATAAATCTGATTCAAGTATGAAAAACAAGCATTCAGCAAATCAATCAATTTTATTCTAAGGCTGAGAAACTAACTGTACAAGTCAGTTGTCGCAGTAAGAGATATCGGAAGCATAAACACGCCACATCATTCAGATTATATGATGCACAGGCACTGTGCCATGTGGCTCACATTACCTTATGCATAGGGACCATATGCCACATGAAACATCAGATGCACAGGCACTGTGCCACATGGATCCAATTGTCAGAAGCACATGTACAATGTTACACAAGGCTCAGATGTTATAGTGGTGTTGTATTTAAAGTCGAAGAAAGAACAGAATCCATTGGTAAGCACCAGCCTTTAATGGGTGACCATGAGGAAAATGCTAAAATACATAACCCCATATTAGTAAACCAAAACTTGAAGGGGAGTGTGACTTTTGGTTATATGGATATAGTATTAACCAAGATGTATTCTATATTAAGTCTCATGATTCAAACATGAACAGCACCCAACCAATTATCTTTTAAACAAAAAATGTCAACAAAGTTATTAAATCGTGAAACACAAGTCACAGAGACATATTCTGTGAAAAAATCACATAGTATGTGTACTTCTCAAGATGCATTCACTCACCAAGTTTCATTATGGCAGTTTATAGTGATGTCTAGCACTGGGGCATCATGCCCCACCCAGTCACATTTTCCTGACACCAGGCTAGACCTCTCCTAACACTAACCTCTTCATGCAGAGTAGCAGGTGAGGCAGCTGCTTGAACTGTTTTTATAAGTCTTTGGTATGACTTGGCCAAGGTTTAAACCCATGCCCTCATATATCTGAGGTGGATGCTCTAACCACTGGGCCACTGGAGTGGTCTGAAATGTAGGGGAATGGTGATCCTTTTTTGTATGGGTCAAGTACAAACAGATGTATACAGTCATCTTATTTAATGAATCAAAAGTGAATAGTTTAAACAAAGTTAAGCAAATTTAGTGAAGAATGAATTATAAGTCAATGTGACCAACTTTTGTAATCAGAGTGTAGTATTCATCAAAATGTATCCCTTTGCCAAATGTCATGGTTACCCCAAAAAGGGCATTTTCTTCAGGATGTGCAATTGCAAAAATTCTCTCATAAAATTACACCAATTCACCCTAACAAGAGTCCCTTAAAGGGACTAATGTATTGCAGACTAAAAAGAATTTTCAGGAATTCAATACAAGACTATTTCTATTCTAACTTGGGGCTCCGAGTGGCAGAGTGGTCTAAAGCGCTCTCCATTACGGATCACTGCCATCTCACCTCTCTTTGCATGGGTTCGAGTCTCGGATTTGGCTAATGTGGGTATGTAAGAAAGCATGCCAGTAGCGTCTCGTGGGTTGTTGGTTCTTTCGAGGTTTTCCCAGGTTCTTCCTCTAATATTAATACTAGCCACCATGTATAGTATATCTTGTGCTGAAATATAGCATTCAACCCTACAACAACTATTCTAACTATATAGTATTCTGAATTATGAACAAAATATTAAAATCAACTGTTATGGTGACCATAATGCATGTCCGAATGGAACCATTATCATTTATGACAATTAGAATAGACCAGTTATTGAAGAAATCCATTGCTGAAAACTCCATGTCATTATGACTCATATTAACTGATTAACCCCTGGAGGTCTTTGCAGTTTTTGCCTGAAATGCGAGTTGGAAACATATTTTGGGGGCTATTTCTGAATACATCCTAATACATAGACTTCCAGATTTCTGGTTAACCTTATGCCTATTTATTGTTAGCAACACTGTTTTTCACTGGCTATTTGGCTTATGCATGAGCAGAAGGGCAAACATTGGAAATCTGCTTTTATTTTTTGCTCAATGGACCCATCATTTTAGTACAAGATCACTATTTTAAATGCACATCTTATTCAACTTTTTTGCAAAGGTTCACCTGTTAGTGTGCAGTTCAGACTGATTTGCCTTAGATCTAAGGCCAATAAGTCTAAAACCCAGACTAAAAAAATCAATTCCAACCAATGGCAAAATTTAAGTTGAGAAAAAAATATCAGTTCCAAAAAAATTGGTTTTTCTCTCTGTATTTTGTAGTACAAAATTTTAGTACTAACTAAAATTTCCAGATTACTTGGTACATTGTAGGACATCTGTCTACCTTTCTATAATACTAGTGATGGGAATCGGTCAGAAATTCATAATTGATAATCGGTTCCCTTTTGTTACGTGCTTAGGCTCGAATAAACAGTAACATAGAGTGAAAATAACAAGCTTGTAAAACTTAATAAGCAATTTATTGAGTACAAATATTTTTTAGAAAAGAAAAAAAAAATAAACTTACGGTTTTAAGAATCAATTCCAAAATTAATCCAAAATAATTCAAAATATTATCCACTAGAGAAATTGCAAAAGTCCTGGTATTAAAATGTCCAAATAATTCTAAGTTCGAATTCCAGCGAAGTATCCAATATGGAAAATGATGTCACTTGATAAAGTCAGTTCTTGTTAATAAAAATCTCAATGAGCACAATTCTTTTCCAGATAAATAACAAACTAATTCCTCTTGATCCAAACGAATTGACACAATTTCCAGTACAAGGTAATTTATAATAACTCAAAAAGACCCAACTTAATATTCTAACAGCCCAATTTTCTACTAAACAGCTCGCTTCAAAACATAATTTATATAGATGTTTTTACATAAACAAGGAAGGGTCACGTGATCTTCTAGAAACTATCAGAACAAATTTACGTTCAAAGAATCACGTACACACCTTAAGACCAAACTAAAATAGAAAGATGTTTATACAAAAGCTCCATTTTGTCCTTGGAACCAACCAATCATTTTAAAAGCTTGTTTACAACTCTGAAACCAGGTCAGAAATGAGGTCAACACCTGGTGTTCACTCTGTAAAGTACAGGTCACCCCCCCCCAATCAATGAACGAATCTTAAAACTTAAAATGCCAAATTTAAATCTAACAAACAAACAAAAATAAATATAAATGACATATCAAATATACGTAACACCTTTAACCAACTGATCAATTATAATCGATTACTAAGAGCAAATTAAAATTTTTGTTACAGTTATATCTTTGATAATGAGTTCAATATGTTTATAAAAGTACAGGAGTAATCTCTTTTAATGGCATGTATACTTTAACCTGAAATACTGGTACAATCTTCCGAAATTCTTCTGTTAATATGTAATGTGTTTATAATTTAAAGTATAGAAGGACATGATTTTCTTGTTTGTCATTGTTTATAAATACTACAAAAGATATTGCAATTTAACTGAAACTAATCAACAAAATGTGTTTAAATTTACTAACCCAACAATTTAAAAACTTTACCATGTAATGATGACTATATGTTCCTAATTATGAATCGTAAAGTTTTTTACTTGTAGTTGTAAAGGAATGAATAAATTTCAGGTCAACAATAGTGGCTGGGAGTTTTACTAACCTTTTTTGCTTTGCATACACCTAAAAAGTAGTCTCCCTTTACAAACAATCGATTATGGAGTTCACAATCGATTATCTTATTGGTTTGCTCAACCAACTGATGATCGATTATAATCGATAATCGGAACAAACACTATATAATACCACCCACTTTATTATATCTTATATGACCTTGATGTTACAGAGCTCGGAAGTAGGCTACTTCCATGTCAATTTAAATAGAACTGAAATACAATTTTCAAGATGGCTATGTTAATGTGCATATTGGACATTATTGTTCTACAATGTTGTACATTCAGCTGTCGATATTCAGTAGTTATATTTCTATTTTACATGAAGTTCCAATGGATTTGACGTTGGTACCATACAGATAATGAAGATAAACAACCGTTTTATCTTATTCAGGGTTCTCAATAGCTTTCAAATGGAGTCATTTGATCTATGGTGCCAAATCACAAGTCAAAACTGATCTCAAGAGTCACTAGTTCTTGGACAATGACCTCCTACCCGAGACTGTCCCTTATGCATGTAACATACTGATGCCAAATATTTTCTTACAACTTTACAAGATTTATTTTACTCATCAGAATTTTTACTTTCTCTTTCTTTGGAGTTTTTGAGGGTCAGAATGATCACCATTGAGTGTCATTTTCTAAGACTAAGACAAAAAAGAAAATATATTTCTTTGGGTACAACTGAAATGGTAATTTCCTTGCTCTGGACAATTCATGATCATTGACCAAGAACCCACCAACAATGTGGTTCAGATATATGGATGATACCGTGACTGAACCACATTAGTACAATGTTCAGGGGTCACGTGAACTCCATTGATCCACATATCCAATTCATGTCAGAACAAGAAAAAGTGGCAAGCTACCCTTCTTGGACATGTGTATACATGTAAATGATGATGGACCAGACAAAGTCACTGTGTATAGAAAACCAACCCATACTGACCAGTACCTGAATTCTTTTTTTCTGATCACTATCTAGAACACCTATAGGTGAGTAGTAAGATTTTGAATGTACCAAGCTAACTCTAGTCACTGATGAGACAGATCAACTGGAGAAAGTTGAGCATGTGAAATAAAACATCCAGCATTGGACCATAAACTGCCAAGATTACAACAGTAATCAATCAATTAAAAACTTGTTGCATACAAATCAGCCTTTGCAAACCTGATTACCATACAACAATACACTTCTATCTTAAACTGAGCAATCTATCAGCTAAAAGAGGTAACACTAGATTTAACTTTGTTCTCATTGCTATTTGTATTATGATATAATTCATTGTTTTACATATTAGATGTTTAGTATTTATTATAAAATCTATAGAATAAATACATAGGTTAGGCAGCGCCATTTTATCAGAAGTACTATATTTTGTTTCATTAGTTCTTTTGTATCTGAACATAATTGAGTTCAATTATATGCTGCATGCTTAACGTTAAATGTACATGGATAATTATTTCATGTGCGCGCATGCGCTACATATGTGCGAGAATACTTGACCGTGTCATATGTATTACACGGTTCGGTTGTTTTAATTTTAGCTGACGTAGTGTGGTGACGTGTTGTGCTGAAGTTGTGTGGTGAAGTGGTGTGGTGACGTGTTGTGCTGACGTAGTGTGGTGACGTGTTTTGTGCCGAAGTGTGGTGCTGAAGTGTTGTGCTGAAGTGGTGCAGTGTTGTGGTAACTGCGTGTGTGGTGCCATGTTGTGGTGACTACGTGTGTGGGCTTGTCTATGCTGACCGTGTAATGCCCGTGTGTGGTGCCTGTGTATGGTGCTTACGTATGCTGCATATATCTCGTCATATGGACGACGTAATATTTATTTAAATATCTTCTTTGCAGTCTCGTTATATGAACGACACCTGCATAATTCCATTCTACACAAATCTCGTCCCATGAACGAGAACTTCAGAACTTAGGGTTCACAATTGCATATATCTCGTCATATGGACGACGTATTATTTATTTAATATCTTCTTTGCAGTCTCGTTATATGAACGACACCTGCATAATTTCATTCTACACAAATCTCTCCCCATGAACGAGAACTTCAGAATTTAGGGTTCACGATTGCATATGTCTCGTTATATGGACGACGTATTAATTATTTAATATCTTCATTCTAATCTCGTCATATTGACGACGCATTCTTTGCATATTTGCATCTATCTCGTTATACGAGCCTTTTATATATATTCATATTTGTAAATTCATTCATATACTTCTTTTTTGTCATTACGTTACTGAAATTCATAGTTCCATGTTAGGAACATTTATTTAAATAGATTTTTCTTATATTGTGTAAAATATTGGTGTCAGACTTGATTTTTAAAATTGCGTTTATAAAATAAACATCTTATTAACGCAGTTGTGTTCCGTGTCTTCACTAATCCAGTTCCGACTCGGTCTATCATGTGACACCCACTGTATACTGTAATCTGGTGAGAATACCACAAATAGAATGATGTTTTTGTTTTGAATTTTTTTTTAAGTGACAGATTTAATTATAAAATGGTAAGTGCTGAACAGCCTTTAATATTTTTGTCCTACTGCAAGTAGAATAAATTGTATTTTGAAGAATAATAAAATGACAATATTAGACTGAAACGTTAATCACTAGTCATAACAAATTCCCTCTTCATCTATCATAAACATCCAAGATAATCTCAAAACAATCTAACCTTGATTCATTTATGTCCACCTATGCATCACATCAGTGACCTGTTGGCTCTGCCAGTCCATAATTATTTTGCATATACACTGACAAGGTGGTGTTGTTGTTTTTCAGCACAAGATAGGCTATACATGGCGCTCAGTATTAATGGTGGAGGAAGAACCCGGAAAGAACCACTGACCCATGATTAGCTACTGGCAAGCTTTCTCACATACCAACATTGGCCAATTCCAAGACTCGAACCCACGCAGATGAGATAGCAGTGCTCCATAACGGAAAGCGCTTTAGACCACTGGGCCCCCTGACAAGGTGTTTGTTTGTTTGTTTGTTTGTTTAGGATTTTTAACGTAGCTTTAAAAAATTTTCAGTCATATCGCTACGATGTCTGCAATGAGGCAGTTTATAGTGATGTCTACCACTGGGGCATCATGCCGCAGACATGTAGCATGATGTCCCGCCCAGTCACATTATCCTGACACCAGGCCGACCAGTCCTAACACTAACCTCTTAATGCTGAACGTCAAGCGAGGCAGCTGTTAGTACCATTTTTGTTAAGTCTTTGGTATGACTCGGCCGGGGATCGAACCGACGACCTCCCGCTTCCGCGGCGGACGCTCTAACCACTAGGCCACCGGAGCGGTTCTGACAAGGTGTAAATAGTAGTCAACCAAACGTTGATCAATAGCACATACAGTCAATTTATTATGGACAAATAACACTTCATTGGATATTATGCTGGAGCTTAATCAAGGGCAGCTTCCCATGGGTAGGTTTTCTTACGAGGCTGTCCAAGGTTCTTTCTCCACTAGTTATGCTGGCCATTATGTATAGCCAGTCATGCACTAAAAGCTGGCATTAAATCCAAAACAACAACATTAAATTCCTATCACTTGGAATAAACAAACATCAATTACTTGAGACTTGTACAATAAAAGAGTAATCATTACTGATAATTATGATCAATGTTTAAGATTATCCCAAATCAATTGACTTTAGTAATGGAAAAAGAATTTGATGGCTGTTTTTAAGTAACACAGTAAGTGGACCCAAAAGTGGATGCCATCAAGATCATAATGTCTTGCATTTCTTGACGCAAGTGAAATAAAACTCAATATCCTACACAAGCTGGAAGAATGGCTGAATACTCACTGTTTGATTGGCAACACGAAAGGCCTCTTCTAATCCATATATTTTTTTGCCTACAAGAAATACCCCATCTGACCAGACTAAACAGTCCTCATGCACCCACACTTCCAGTGTCAGTCCTGAACTCCTCCCACTAGGACCTGGACTTCCCAGTTTTGATTGGCTCTTTCGTTTATCGGACATATCATCAGTACTACCTGAAGTCCTTCTTTTTCCATGAGACCCTATTGGGCTTTTGCATGGTGAAATTTTATGACTGTCAAACTTTTCAATTTGTGACTCCAACGTGTAAGGTCCAAATAAGTCACCAAGAAATTTGTAACTACTGTGTTTTCCACACAATACACACTTCCAATTCACCTCCTCCTGTAACTGGTTTCCAGGAAGGAATACTGACCTATTGGAAGGAATGTTTGATAATTGTATTGATGGCACTGGGGCACTAGTTAATTTTCGCTTATTCCCTTTCAAGTCTGAATAATCATCCAATGGTTGATTTATAACAATACATGTAGTGGGGTGAGTTTTATTTCCTTCTAAATGAATAAAGGGTCCTTTTCTCTTCTGAGAAGCTGATCCCAATGATAGATCACTTTTGTTATTGTGTTTTTTCTTTGAAGACATGAGGCCCATTGTTCTGCTCAAGTTCAAAGATTTCATGGATTCTTGATGTATGTTATCATCCTCATCCTCAAATATTGGTCTTTTTGGTCTACCACGTTTCTTTTTCCTCATTTTTCCTATAGTATGTTTAGTGATACCCATGTTATTCAACTTACTATTGTTTTTCCTTTCTTTCTTATCTAATTTCTTTCCTGACATATTATCACTGTTAGTTTTGTTATCTGATAACAAAATAGATGGCAGATTAACGACACATTCACTATCTTCATCAGGCTGGAACACATCATGGTCATCTTCAAATTTTGGTGAAGACTCCATGTTTAATACTTTGCCATCTTCCGTATCACAACTTCCCCCCAATCTAGACATTTCCATATTTTTATTTTCATCAAAACCATTCTGGTTATTTGAACCTTTTGTATTGTTAACATTGCAATTACTGGTAATGGTGGTACTATTAGAACTGGCACATATACTACTAACAGACATTTGTACCTTTTCTTCTTCAAATTTCTCCAATTTTATATCAGTGTTCTTTTCCTTAGCTGTCTCACTGACTGTTGCACTGACAGACTTTGGTAAAATAACTTCTTTAACCTCTTCATCTTCATCCCTGCTGTTATCTAAATAGTTATACGAGGTTTGCTTGACATTTCTTTCATTAGCTGAATATGTTTTTAGAATTTTACCATGTTGAAAAGGATTATCTTGTTTCTTTAAGTCACCTTCAATTGGCACAGTTTTATCTTCCTTCGAATTTGTTTCCTCCTTTGCATCAAGATCATCATCTAAATCATCTCCTTTCATCTGAATTTTGGCACAATTTTTGGCTTTTCTTCCCTTTTTGGCATTTCTAGCTGATTTATTTGTTCCATCTGGGATGCTGACAGAGTCATCTGGCCCATTTCTGGCAAATGAACTGCCAGTGATATCACCTGAAGATGATGCACTTTTACGAGGTTTTTTCTTTAATTCTTGAGATCTTTCTTCCTCCTCTTCATCAAAAATAAAATCTCCCTTGAAATATGCACTGTCTTCATATTTAGACCAAGAAGCCTTCCTCTTTCTGCGATTTAACCTTAATATTAAGTTTCCATTTTTGACATTATCCACTTGTGGCATCACACTAAAATGCCTTGATCTCTTGTTATTGTCATCCTCTGTAAAGGTCTCTTCCATTTTGTCAGAATTTTGTTTCCTTCTCAATGAGGCCTTTTTATTACTCATTGTCTGTGCTGAAGTTGAAGGTTGAGATGTCTTAATATTATCTTCAACAGGTAAAACATTTTCTACCCTATCTGAATTCTCCTTGTTCAATGCCGCTATCTTTTTCACATCTGCTGGGATGGACAGTAGAGATATCTCCTCATTCGAGTCATCAAATACCTGTTCTATCTTGTATAAAGTGTCTTTCTTTCTCAATGATGACTTCATTTTATCCACAGTTTCCAGTGGAGTAAAAGAACTAGATATTTTTTTGTTATAATTTGACAAGTCTTCTTCCTTTCTCTGAAAATGTTCATTCTTTCTCACTGCTGCCTTTCGCTTACCCACATTTTGTGCTTGATTAGGTTTAGATGTCCTGCAATTTTCACCAAATAAAACCTCTTCTGCTTTTACAGAACTTTCCTTCTTTCGTGATGTGGCTTTTTTCTTATCCACTTTCTGTGCTGAGCTAGGATTTTTTGATGACTGAGCATTATCATCATTAAATAAAACTTCTTGAATATTCTGACAACTGTCAATCTTTCTCCCTGAGACCTTTCTCTTCCTTTGTGCTGGATTAGTGGGTTCAGATAACCTACCTTTATCACCACCACCACCATCTGATAATGCCCCTTTAAGCTTTCCAAAAAGGTCCTTTTTAGTCAATACCACATTTTTCTTATCCAGGAAAGAATTTCCATTTGGATCATTGCCAAAAGTGGTAACTGCAGCAACACAATTTGTTTCACTGGCAATGGTGTTAAGGTTAATGATTTTAGTTTTCTTCCAATGTGGACTACTTGCAAGTTTTGTTGGGGAAAAGACATTAACAACAGGTGTTTGATCCTTGGGTTCAACTAAATGTTCCTCAATAATAGAGCAATCAACCGAGTTGTCAGATTTGTCTGAAGTAAAGATATTCACTTGTGAATCTAAATCATCACATCCAATATGATCCCTCTGCTCAAATTCCATATCACTAGCATCCAATTCATCACTAAATGAACCAGTGCTATGATTACGAAATCGTGACGAACTTGTCAGAGAGTCATGGTCATATTTACTGTATGTGGCATGATTATCTTTTCTAACGATCAATCGTACATCATCATCACTATCAGTTATATCAGAAAAATATGGATTAGACAAAACAGCTGATGAATTATCTGAGGGTGAAGCATATGTAATATCAGACGACTTTTCCTGATGGCAGTCAAAATGGTCTTGAATTTTAGTTCCACTTATATTTATGCAGTTCTCCTCTCCTTTTGGTGTAAACCCATATGTGTCAATTTTTATTACTTTATTTTCCAAACCCGATATAGCAGATATTTCCTCAAATTTGGTCACAGTCACGGACTTGGTCATTAAAAAATCATTTCCGCTCTGCGAATCAGCTTTCAAAGCAACATCTCCATTCCCTGAATTTATACCAGACCGATTTCCATTCTCTAAATTGGTTGTTGAAGACTGATTGCCTTCTTCCAATTTAGTTGCTGAAGATGTGTCTTTTTCAATGTCAGCTGCCGATGACTGTTTATCACTCTTTGAACCATGATCACCATTTTCATTGCTCCAAACGGCCGACTTTTGATCATCCTGGTTCAAGATTTGAGTGGCACGCAAAAGTTTTGTCTTTCTGCATGGGAAAACATCTTTTGATATGGCACCATTAGTGAGTGGATTGCTGGGATTGTCTTTAGGGTTTATACTTGAGGCATTCTTTGCAAGATTAATATCTGGCTTGTTACTTTTCTTTGACTGGTGTTTGCCAACCCTTTCTTTCTCAAAATTTTTGTCACTTTTTTGCTGACTGTTTTTTGATTCACATCCTCTTCCAGCATTGTCATCATTCTTGTCAACTGAAGATTCTTTGGCTGTTACATCTGAAGTTACGAGGTCTTTGTGCATTTGATCAGAATTTGAAACAGTAGGTGACTTGTTCACAGACTGTGGAAAAACCAATTGTTTGTATGAATTTTTAGCTTTTTCTTGAACACAGTGTTTTCCATCTTTACAACCAGAGTCAATCGGGTTTGACTTTGATGCTGACTCGCATTTACTCCTCGGGCACCCGTAACCAGAGTTTTGCAAATCAGCATTACTATCACAGTTTTTTGAATACTCGTTACTTTGTGGAGAAGGAACACATGCATCATTAACAACACTTTTGGGATCGATGACTTGTGTTTCAGGCAGCATACACAATTTTTGTAACGACTGAAGGGGATTGGTTTGTTTTAAATTGGGTGCCATTGTATCTCTTTGTGATGCTTCATTCAAGTACTGTGAGGTAGATAAAGATATGAAAGACTGTGAATGAGTTGGACTATGAATTGAAGACTTTGAACCAGGAGTATAAGGGGAGCTGACATTACTGAATCGACCACTTGGGGAATTCATGGGAGGCATCACTGGGGAAAAGTGACTAGAGTTCTGAGAGTGTGAATGAATGGGAGATACTATGTCCTCTCCATAACCATGTGAAGATGAGTGTGATGAAACATTTGATGGCACAGAAACATGGAGCTGTTGGCTAATAGGAACTGGCGACTTCATATGTGCTCCACTCCCATGTGGTGACGAGATGGACTGGACATACCCTGGTGGGGAACGCATTCCCATCATACCTCCCTCAGAAACTGGTGACCTCATGTCTCCATGGGCTGGGCTGTGAAGGGAACTAGGGCTAGAAGTGGGGAGGCTCTGTCCACTGTGGTGTGAGTGAGGACTCTGCATTGGCATAGAGGCAGGGCTGATGGGAGACATGCGAGACTGCTGGGGGTGATGTGGTGAGGAACAAGGATAAATAAAATGTCCCATCGGCTGTAGTTCCCCACTCATCATCCCTTGCTGATGCTGTGACTGCTTTGGGGTCTGCATACCATACACTGGGGAGCAAGGTGGGATGTGATATGGAGCAGGTCGGTGACTGTGTCTAGAAAGGGGTACCTGTACAGTGGTCTGGTTGGGGTATGAGGATGCTGCCATCTGTAGAATGGAGTTAGCAATTTCTTGGGGGTTTTGTGGAGGAGCATTTTTCAGGTGGTGATGAACAGGAACTTGTCCATAACCAGATCTGTTGCCATACATCTTTCCCCCACCACTAGCTCCACCTCCAGTGCCTGAAGAGTAGCAATGTGTTGGTCCTGGTTGTGACCCCTGAACAGAGCTTGGTCCAGGTCCATGAGGAAAGTAGCCACTACCAGGATGGTTGAATGGCTGTGACATGAGCTTCTGTCCCTGCCCTGGGAAACCACCTTGTGATGAATAGCAATTCTGCTGGCCAATCATCATATGCTGTTGCTGTGGTTGCTGTGGCTGTGGTTGCTGATGTTGAATCCCAGGATTCCCATAGGCTGAAGTCTGTGATGTATATCCTGACACATTCAAAGGCATCGGCATCTGCAATGAAAAATATGATCAATTTTAACTGGAATATAGATTCCAATATTATATGTTTATGGTTGACCAACAGTAACAACCAAATTAAGTTAATCTGGTGCCTGGTTCAGATCATGGGCACCTCCACTCTTGACTGACTTTGAAGTGGAAATGCACATATAAATGCAATAATAATTAAAATTTATCTGGCATGCATAATTGGCTGTCATGTTTGCATCAGTTGCAAGAAAGCAAAATATTTTGAAAATTTGGCTGATCTTGTATAACACCATTTTGTTACATCATCATCATCACTTTCTTTGAAGCAGCTCTGTAATTTTAGCAAAGGTAAGAGCAACAAAATACATTATTATGAACTTACTAAAGACAAAATAACATGTAATCAAAGACCACAAAAACATACACTTAAAAATTTTCAAACTTAAAACCTGAACATTTTTGTCATGTATATAACTCATTTCATCTAAGCTATTTACTATTTATTATCACATATATATAATTACTACAAAGACATCACAAAGAAATGGCCCACAGATAATAAAACGTGCTAATAATGTCTCTATTAAACAGTTAAGCCAATAATGAAGGTTCATATTTTGAAACTATGAGTCTTATTTTGAATATACTGAATTTTGTGTCTGCAGTGTTATATGCAGATTCCATCTGTTGACAAGGCGACCTTTCATTGTGGCCCTCAAATAATTATCTAAACATCACGACTGCAGCACATGCAAATACCTTACATCATTAGAACATGCATCAGAACATGCATCAATATTGCTATTTGACTACAAGCACTTGCGCAATATTAGTGTCTGTGGAGTTCCAAAATTTTTACAAAATTGTTACAGGATGTGACCAATCGTGGAAGTGCCAATTTTGTCCAGGCATCTGAAGTTTCACCTAAATTAAAGGTACTGTAGTTAAATTAGTTGATTGGTTGTGGTAATTTTAATGTTAGAAACAATATTTCTTATGAGGGGATGTTTTTCTCTGGATTTATAGGCTTGGTTGAATCTGTAAAATTGGTGATCACATTGTCAGCAGAGTTTCTTGACAATTATCAATATCTTTATTACTTTACTAATTTTGTTACTGTGTTTTAATGTTGTGAAATGCAATAATTATCATAATTTGTCCTCTCACTTTGACATGTTGGTTGTATAAAAGAAACATTAAGAAAATAATTCTGCATATCATGATCATGACAAGCATGTTGTGTCCATGTTATCTGTGATACTACCAGCATAACATATAACTGTTTCTATCCAAGTTGCATGTTTCACAAGAGTAACTATTTTCTACTTAACACATTAAACCCTAGTGCCGTGTTTACGGGGCTTGAGGTAGTAGCCTACTTCCAAGACCTGTAGCGTCGACTTCATGCATGATATAACTAATTTTATTGGCGTATACCTTTTCCACGCAAAATTCAACCATGGTCAGAATCCGATTTTGTATCCAGATTTTAGTCTTCATGGCCTCAGATCTAAGGCAGACCAGTCTGAAGTGCACAACAATAGGTGAACCTGTGCGAAAAGTTGTTGTTGTTGTGGGTTTAACACCATTTTTTCAGCACACGATATGCTATACATGGCAGCCAGTATTATTGATGGGGAAAGAACCCCATCGACCCACGAGAAGCTACTGGCAAGCTTTCTCACATAACTACAATGTCGAATCTTATACTCGAACCCCTGCAGATAGAGGTGAGATGGCAGTGATCCGTAACAGTGAGCGCTTTAGACTACTTGGGGCCCCTGCGAAAAGTAGGATAAGGTGGATATTTTGATAAAAGAATCTTCTCCATGCAAAAATTATGGGTACATTTAGCACCAAAAAAAATATAAAAAAATAAAAGAACTCCAACTTTTCACCTTCTGCTCATGCACAAGCAAACTAACCAATGGAAAACTTTTTTTTTTTAGCCCAACTAGACATTGGGCTAATGGAAAATTGCTTGGAAATCAATGTATTAGGAAGTATTTCAGAAATAGTCCCCAAAATGTGTTTCCTACTCGCATTTCATGTGAAAGCAGCAAAAACCTCCAGGGGTTAATGTGTTAAAATTCTGAAAACATTTTGTTATTTAATCTGACCTTTGCTATTTCCTAGTATTCATTGGTCATGTATACAAGTAAGAAAATAAAACAATTAACAATGGTTAATTAATCATATTTTCTTTAAAAACTACATTGAGACTGACCTTGAAGATGGCATCTGCAATATTCAACATACTAAAAATGTCCTTAATCTCAAATGTGCATAAAGTAATAAAATTGAAAGGAAAGAATGAGGAAAACATAAAATTGATATTCAGGACATTAACCCCTAGCAACGACTTTACAGGGCATGAGGTAGTAGCCTGCTTCCAAGGTGTGTAGCTTCAAGGTCACGCATCATACACTAAAGTAAGTGGTTTTATAGAAAGGTAGACAGATTTAGATCTACAATGATACCAAATAATATGGTCAATTTAGTTGCACTACAAAATACAGAGGGAAAAACCTAAGATTTTGGACCCATTTTTTTTCAACCCAAAATTCGCCCATGGTTGGAATCTGATTTTGCGTCCAGATTTTAGACTTTATGGCCTCAGATCTACAGCAGACAGACAGATGAACCTGTGCAAAAAGTAGGATAAGGTGGACATTTTGAAAAACGAGTCTTTTCCATTAGGATATATTCAGAAATAGCCCCTAAAATGTCTTTCCTACTCGCATTTCATGCAAAAACAGCAAAAACCTCCAGGGGTTAATGTGTTAAAGATACAAATATCAATGTGGTTCACCATACACCTCCTAAATAACATATAGGTTGATGCAGAACAAGTTGAAAGGTCTTTTAAATAGTAGAGCAGAAAGGAAAGTGGAGGGAAAATTTTAAATACTGAACTGTGACTTTGAACTTCAAATTAGACTAATCAATCAGATACACAACACACCATCTTATTTTGATATACAAGTATACCTAGTTTCATCACGGAAGCTCTAACAGCTCCAAAGTTAAAGACCAGAACAGCATGTGTGATGGAAAACTTAAAATAACTAACCATGGACTTTTTTTAAAAAAATGACTACACTGTGAATCTCGACACATTATCTAAATGAGGATGTATAATAATAAAAGTTATAATAAGAATGTCCAAATATCAAAATTGGGGTGGCAAGGGTCAGCAGAAACTGGGACTACTCAGACCAGTGTGCTGCTGCTGATATATGATATTTTGATAGTGTTGGCGACAAATTTTTTTGTGAACGGGGACTCGTGTTTAATTTTCAATACCCGGGTCTTTCGTTACGGACGTGTACCAGAGTACCCGTTGACAGCCCTACTCAATAGCCCCTAAAAGGTCAAAAGGTAACAAACAGGGGTTCAAATATCCTGGCCTGTTTCTTGTTTATTCAAGAAATTCAAACATATATGATTATCACAGGCATCCATTTATTTAATTTCTGCAATAATCATTTTTCTGTCATTATGTGCACTGAATTACCGTATTTTCGCTCATATATCCCGCACACGCAGATAATCCGCACCCTCATATAGCCCGCGGGTTTTGGGGTTTTGTGTAAAAAATCGTTGGCATAACCCGCACCTTTGTATAACCCGCAACCATAGATTTATTTATACAGCTACAATCGGAAATGAAATCAATTACAGGATCACGGGGCTTCGCTGATGTAGCAAACTGCGATTCTGTTTTCCGTTTTGGTGACAAAATATACCATCTGGTGATATTTGTGGCGACACCAATTTTGGCTGATAAAAACCGTATATACAGTCTTGCGTTTGGAGTTGAGAAAATCAAAGGCACCATGACAGGAAACAATGTACTGGAATATATTGTTAAAATAACAAGTCCTTGTCTCATACTGACAAACCACACTAACAGTGCACTGTTATATCATAATCCGCTAATGATGATATCTGGCCTTATTACTTTATGCAACGGACTAGTTAAAATCCGAATCCGCAGAAGGCGGAAACGTAAAATGAGTAGTCAAGCAGATGACACTAATTTAAAAACAAATACCAGATGGAAGAAGAAAAAATACGTTTGCTGACACTTCAAAGAGAACTGATTACCTTTGAAGCACTGATATATACTAAACAAATAAAACAAATCTGTTTCAATGTTCTACAATTATCTGAAGTTGCCGCAGCAATAACAAACAGGTATTTGTTTGACCCTACAACTGGAGCCTTTAGCGGCGCCATCATCAAAGTAAACCGACAACCTTTGCTCAAAAAAAGTCAGCAAGAAACACGGTACACAGTGCTTGTGTGCGTAGGCTGTCTATAGGAGCTGTGCCTCAACTACAGGCTACATAAACACGGACATTTCTAAATAATCTTGTATTCTTGTGAAGTGTAGATTCGAGTTTAAATAATTTCTTTCTGTTTAATTTTAAAAAATGCCGAAACGAAAGTCTTACACGGCCGACTTCAAGCTAACTGCCATTGCGTATGCTGAAGTGCATGGCAATAGAGCCACAGGCAGAAAATTTGATATTGATGAGAGTAGCAAAACAAAACTAGAACAATATATGTTATGTAGTTACGTTTTTCAAACAATATATTGAAATATTATTATGTGTAAAAAAATTGTGATATAGCCCGCACCCTTATATAACCCGCATCCCCCCCCCCCCTGCGGGGTTTGTAAAATCTGGTATAACCCGCGGGATATACGCGCGAAAATACGGTAGTAATTGTACTATGGCTTCGATTTTCTAGTTTGCTTATACAATAAATAAATAAAAACTTGTACACTGGATTTAATGGATAAATTATTATAGCTAACACATTACAGTCTGACTACAATAACTGATCCATCTAAATAATTAATAAATCCATCGCCCAAGCACCTGTAATCATTTGTGAGCTTTCTCCACTGTCACTATTTCAGCCTACATTTTCCCCTCCATTTATGCTGTTCAAAAACAAATGCAACAGTGCTTTTCTTAAAACTTTCATATATATATTTTATTTTCATCACTGACCATATTCTTTAATTTACATGTCCAAGCTAATAAAAATCATGTCATTTCTGTCAGCCAGTGAAACTGACTTTTTGGGTAAGTAAGTGCATTTTAAACTTCTTTGGCATAACATATTCAGTAAGCCTGGTTGGTTTAGTTTGGTTCTACATTTTTCAGAAAATGATAGGTCATACACCATATAAGCCAAGTCAATAAACGTATATTTGATGGAGAAATCTGGGAAGAACAACCAACCCACAGGAAGCACCTAGCTAGCTTTTTTACATACCCACATTGGTTGAGCTGAGGCATAAACTCCTGTAGACATCTGAGAGTGTTAAGTAATCTTTAAAGGTGAGTGCATTTAACAATCAGCCACTCAAAGCCACTCAGAAAGTCTGGGGTATGTATAATTCAGTTAGTAAATACTCAATTGTAATGATCCTTTATTTTCATGTATCCTTTCTATGCATCTTATGGATGCCTTAAACTTGCTCGGATCAAAAATGAAAAATACCAGAGTGCAAACTAAATAGAACCCTGATTATATTGTGTGTGTGTGTGTGTGCGTGTGTACCTTTTTTAAATCTGTATCATGGCCAAAGAACCATGACTAGATGATGGTGCACAGTCCTTTGGTGAAAACCCCATGACCTATGTGAATATGAATATCCATAAAGGAAAAGTAACAATAACAAGATTTTCCAGACAGTCACAATCACGATAGTGGTCATACTGGAACTGAGACTGGCATCATTTTCATTTAACAAGATATCTGCAAAACCCAAATCAAACATGACTTTCCATTTCGAAGAGATCAGGTTTACCTGATATTCAAGATGGCAGCACCTTGCTGGATGTCAGATCAGTACCATTATCATTTAGACACAATAGGCTTCATAAAGATTCTGGTGAAAACCCAGTATCATCATTTAGGAGAAACAGTAACAAGACTTCCAAGATGGTGGCCACATTGGCTGTTAAATTGGCACCATTTTAAATAGGAACTAAGTAAACAACATTTTAAGTCTTTTTGGTGAAAACTGATTTCAATAGGACCAACTGACTGCAACGGTGGCCAAGTGGTTAGAGCATTCGTATTCAATGTCAGAGGCATGGTTCTCACTCTTTTCTAAAGCTAAATTTCCAGGTCAATTCCAGGATGAAATAAATTTTGTCAAGGTTCACATATGAGCATTACTAATTGGAATTAAAGAACAATTTTATAAATTATAAAGCATGCATTTTCTAAATCTAAATAATTCCAATTTTTATGAATTAAACGAATTTCCTGTAATATGATTGGATGTAAACGGTCACGTGATGTTGATCAGGAGTTATTTACACTTCGATAAATTCTGGGACTACTTTCGGTTTTTGAAATATAAATAAACATTGCAGACACGTTATTGTGAAACGATTTTGTCATCTGTAAAATATATAATTCTGCAAATAAATATAACTTTTACACTTTTTATACTTTTTCCAATATTCTTTGATTCAAATGCATAGTTTACTATGCAATTTAGCATTCGTCTGCTACAACGTAACTGTGACAGTAGTCACATTTTATTTCTCACTAGATCACCGAGTGGGTCTTGTTAAGTATTAACGCTGCTGAGAATGACATAAAATGTTACTCTTGTATAGAATTTATTTCATTGTTACCTTTATATAGTAAGGGATAGCATCATCTTGTTCATATTTCCATAAAAATTGGAAGTATTCACTGAAAAAATCCATAATGATTTCAGGTTTGATGGAAATTTAATTTAGCACACTTGTTTAGTCGGTATCAGTTATTATGTAAGGTCATGGTCATCTGACGTAACAGATGGGACTGACTAAAATTGAACAAGAATGTTGTCAGTAAACAAAATGTGTTAAAAACCACGGTAGCCATTGCCTATGATGTAAAACATGAAGTTTATGAATAAACGTAACTGTGGCTGTAGTCAATTTCTTCGTGTGATTCTGTACAGGTTATGCATTACGGGGCGGTGTGAAACGCCGAATGAAAGGTAACTACGCGCTACGTAAATTCGAATGCATTATTGATGGAATAAGTTAATTTGACGATAGAAATGATAAAATTGGAATTATAAGGATTAAATGATCATGGTTGGGTATTTATTGATGTGTAAATTTTACCTAATCACTCACAAAGTTAACATAAAGTCCTTCGGACTTTATTTACTTTGTGAGTGATTAGGTAAAATTTACACATCAATAAATACCCAACCATGATCATTTAATCCTATAATATGTTTCTCTTTCAAGACTCTCCAAAGCATTTAGTCAGAAAAGATGATCATGCATAAAACCATAAAATGTATACAAAAAACACAAAGAATTAAATCTTGTAACAAAAAGATATTAACCCTGAAGTTATCTGTGCCAATAAAATCCCAAACAAAATTTTTCAAACAACCTAATCTCTACAAGAAAATCTGGTTAAAAATCCATCATTTAAAACGTATTTTCAAAAGGGTTGATTAAAATTTTGACAAAACACTTTCAAAATTAAATACTGTTGTATAAACAAGGACTGAACTGTTTTGTAAAATCAACTTATCTTCTCGTAATTCATTAAACCAGTCCCCAAACCGGTATTGATACAGGGGCTCATATCATTGGTAATACATGTATATAATACAAGGGACAACAATTTCTCATTTCAGCTCTGAGAATCAACACTTTGAACAACAAATTTGGCTAAAAATGAATATCAGTCCATTTTCTAATCCAGGCTTCCTTCTAACAGTCCCATCCCATCCCATTTTTCATAATGTGAACCTTTAGGTTGGGGTGTGGGGTCAATGGAATTGCATATCGAAAATTGGATATTTGCTTCCACTAGCGGTAGAGACATGACAGTCGCTTGCCAGTGGGCCTAGCAATTTTAATTGTGTTTTATCAACTTGTGCATGAAATCAATATGAAAATGATTTATTTTCTCAGAAATGGCAAGTATTATAATCGTTATGTCTTGAATTTGCTGACAGACTAGACAAAACTACGGCATAGATCAAATACGTTTTGCAAATACCAGCAATATGTCTAGTCTAATTTATCAAGCAGAACACACATGATACAAAACCATAGATAATTTTATGTTCTTTCATTTTTGTATTTTTATTTCAACCAGTATACAACTTTCATTTAATATTTTTATTTTTTCTCTACAATATTTGAAAATGTGGGTTGTCAGATTTGTATAATCAAGCAACATCCAATACAAATCATGAGTACCAGGTTGCATTTCATCTTGTCCTCCAGCAGATTAAAGACATAACGATAAAATCTGTTAAACAGTCGCAATTTCTGAGAAAATTAGTAATATTCATATAGACTTCATGCATGCATCACTCAATTTAACATTTAAAGTTGGCTAGGACATCCAGTAAGTGCCTACACTTTGCCATTCCCATGTGCTTTTTGTTCTCTTTTAATTCAGTTTGTACTTTAGGTATAATTGTCATATAAAGTGCAATATGCACCTCCTGTATTCAAATGTGAAAAATTTCAATGTACCATTGCAGCTCTGTCCACCAGCATCTCTGTGATAAAAGTGCCAACCATATTTTGATCTCTGACTTTCAAGTAGTTGTTGTGCTGTCACTCACTTAAAGGCAGACCTGCTTTGTATTATGAAAAGAGTTGAATCTTTTGTTTCAAATCAAATAAAGAAGGTAGAAAAAGAAAATTTAAAGGCAGGCAAATCCTGTTTTCATAAGAGCTAGCAGTCATGGTTTGTGTCAGATCAACTGGTTTTTCTTTTTGACCAATCAAATAGTGTTATGAACATTATTAACTAAGTTATTTAATTAAAATACCTGTTAATTTAGCCCACTAATTCACAATGTAATCAGAGATAGCAAGGCAACCTAAAGAAACTCGGTGAATAAAAAGCAATGTTTCACAGATACAATTCATTATGAAGAAGAAAGTTCCCAGTCTGTAGTGGACTTAAAATTCCTGAATTTGGCACTGAGAGAATTTCTCATGAATGAAGAGTTAAGACAATTACTTGCAATGAAATCATAGTATCAATATTTCACAAACAAAACAATAAAAAAAACCTGCTCCATGAGTTAAATGTCCCTAGGTTTTGAAAGAAAAAAAAGCTGTTTTGTTGTGAATCAAAAACAAAAATCAGTAATACTGTCCATGTACTGTTTGACATTGTACATTTATCTAGGAATCAAGAAAAATTTGGCAACATAATTCATTTAAGTTGTTGTTGTTGCTGTAGGGTTTAATGCCATTTTTCAGCACACAATAGGCTACATGGCAGCCAGTATTATTGGTAGAGGAAGAACACTGGAAAACACCTGGAAAGAACCATCGACCCAGGAAAAGTTACCAGCAAGCTTTCTCACATAACTACATTAGCCGAATCTTAGACTCTAACCCACAGACAGGTGAGATGGCAGTCATTCGTAACAGAGAGCAATTTAGATCACTTGGGGGCCCTCAAATTCATTTCAGCAATAAACTTAAATTCATTTTAAATATGGACAATTATAGAAGTTCTGATGATATTTGCTGATTATAATTACAGCTGTTAAATATGACACTCTGGGCCCAATAGATGACACCATTCACAAGCCTAAATTGGCATCCTCATTTGACTCTAATTCTGCCAAAAAATTCAAAGTGATGAACATGGCTATTATTGTATTAGTGGAGAACATCCACGATAGTCAAGTCTCTCTTAGATTCAGACCATTTAATTTTATTTTGGGTGTGGGGAAGGACTCTGGAGAAAAACATATTTTTAGAAAATGCTTCTGTAGCATTGAAAAAGACCAGGTTATTGTTTGTTTTCATTGAGGAAAAAAATCTGTCATAAAGAAATAACCAAATACACCCATCGGAAAGAAGATTCCACCCCCAAGTAAATGGTCAGTCCAATACAGTACAGACACAGTAGACCTTATTGCATAAAAATCGAGCAGGTTCAAAGTTATATATATGCAACCTTGTGAACAAGGAAACTCAATTTAATGTGGCAAAACTGTCAAAGGAATTAAGATTATCTCATGTTTTACAACAATTAGCACATTAAGTACTTTGTCCTTTGGACATCTCATATCTCCCAAATTTGGAGAATGGACGACAAATACAAGTTGCAACACTGCTGCTATTTCAACTGGAAGTTGCAAGTCAAGTCAAGATCTTGTGTGTCCCTAATTTGTTATGGTAACAGGAAGTCACAAGTCGTATCATGATGTAAACATGCCCCAGACTCTAGATAATTTAAACTTGAACCAAGTAGTTAGTGATACAGGACAGATTTCCAACCTGATAACTAAGATACCCATGATAAAACACAACACATTTGAACAGTCAAACTCACCGCACATTATTCCACATTTTGCTTGGTTTTCCAAATCATACTGGACAACTGGTTATTGATATTGCTGCTGTAAACAACAATTAGGGTATTTAGCAGCCTGACACAGTTGTACATAAGGATCTACTCAAAATACTCATTTGTGAATTTCATTCTGATGGTCTAGTATCAGTAACAAGTGCAAATATATTACTTTTAAAACAGTATGTCTCTCATTTCTGAAACAGCACACTTGCCGGGAGCTAAATGACTGCTGCAAAAGTCCCCACTATTGGGTACAGCCATTCTACTATTCAATCTTTACATCCATAGAACATTAAGTAACTATTTCATGCATGTAATCACCACATAAACATTTGAGAAAGGTACACAGTCTGAGCATTGTCAGTAATTACTTTTCATGTGCAAAAGACTTTGGGAATCCAAAATTTCTGGACAAAGAAAGAAAGTACACATGCCAAACAGTGAAAAAGCAGTTACTTAGTTATTAAACCATTTATAACACAGGAGTTGGAGTTTCATCATCATGCATGGATTTACCATGTGAGAGAAAGTAATCAGTCTTACCATGCCTGGGTTGTTGCCATCTCTGATGGGTGGGGGATGGTATCCCATACTGACCATTCTCTGTGCCTGTTCATAGGCAGCAGCAGCTGCAGCATGTTGTTGCTGATGCATTTCGTCTGGGTAGTGATTCATGGCACCTGCAAAACAGAAAGAGCCTTAAGCATAATCGAAATATGTTCATGGAATACAGACATCCCACCAGTACCAGCAATGACCTAAATGCAAACCTTAACTAAGATGTGATAATCTGATGAACCCTGGTAACACTGTTAGCCCCCTACCACTGTTGTGAAAGGAAATTAAAATGACCTGGTAAAACTACCTTTCAACTTTTCATTTAAGCTGGTTTTGTATACTCAAGAAGCAGATCAAGTGGTGGGCATTATTCATACCAGCATGGTTTATGTATGAATGTTGTATATGCAAAGAATTTAATACACGAACACCTCTACATATTTTTTCGATCAGCTAGGTCTTAATGAATATTGCAGTGACAAGCAAAGCTGATGGCATGGATTTTCTTGGGATCTCAGTATTTACAGCCATTAGAAAAGCCAAAAATGCTACTTAAATGTTGTTTCTGTGGGAATGGCAAATAAAAAGCACATTTTTGCACATTTATGAAAGGCAGGGACTCATCCTATGGGGTCAAAGAGCAACTCAATACTGGTGGCTTTTCTCTGAATAATTACAATGAGAATTTTGACAATTGTAAATCAACACCATCATGGTTATGTAGTGCCAAATAGTTATAGGCAACAACAACAATAAAGGTGTGCCATTATCTTCCCGTGGGTTGATGGCTCTTACCTGGATTTTGCCAGGTGTTTCTCCCATAGGTTACACTCATTACCATGTATGGAATGTCATGCATCCAAACCAACCAACAATAGTTAAGGCAGAATCCTTGCAAATTTTTATATAAAAAAAAAACTCCAACCAAAAATAAATTTGTACCATGACACAAAAGATCGCAAATATTTTTGAGGTTAAATCAGCATCATTTTTACATATTAATAGTGATATATTACAAGAAAAGTGGCGTTTATTCGGTGGGGGGATGGGGGTTTAAACATCACAATGGATATTGCAGCTGCTACGATATTTTTCATGTTATTGAAGGTCATATTTGACAGTTATCATGTCTTCTAGTGGGTGACCCGTCAAAAGAGCGCACAACAAAAGAGCGCCGACAAAAGAGCGCAGACATAAGAGCGGCGGCAAACGAGCGCCGACAAAAGAGCGCAGACAATTGGGCGCACTTAAAAAAATACTTGAGGTACGAATAAACGAATATGGCAGGGTTAGAAAGGATCTCTAATTTGTGATCGCTAAGGCTAATAATTGTTTAGAATGAAACAATGGGAGGTACTATCAAACGACATCGCACCTATTTGTGTTAGGTTGATAGTCTATTATAGTTACTATGCCCGCAAACGTTCAGTCGATTATACCAGTTTTATAGTTAAAGGAACTGAACAATTAATTTTTTTTCACCAATACTTGTTTTCAATGAAGCAAAAAAAGAGTTACCATCAAACGATGCCGTCTGATCTGAGTTAATTTTCTTGTTTCTATTTTTTAAATATTTTTTCCGATCTTTAGTTTGCGCTCTTATGTCGGCGCTCTTTTGTCGGCAAATTAGTGCGCTCTTATGTCTGCGCTCTTATGTCTGCGCTATTTTGTCGTGCGCTCTTTTGACGGAGTGCCCTTCTAGTGATTATAGTATAACACTTAAAACTGAATCAAAGTCTTATATTTTCTAATAACAATATTCTATCTATACACTAACCATTAAAATATCAAACCATAGCCTGTAAATGTTTAAGAACAAGAAATGTAGCCAATCTGGCCAATCTTCAATCTTAAAATTCAGTGTTGTGTACTTCCTGCATGTCAAATGTTCAATACTGACTGGTTACAAATCCTTACTAAGAATAATCAGTAATCCCTCATTTTCCACTCTATCAATGCTCTGTTAAAGTTGAAGTCTCGCAGAGGAGGTCCTTCAAATGAAATCATGATGAGACTGTTGAGAACCCTTGCTTCTAGATGGCTTCTTCCTGCAGTTTTGGTTAGATTTTGATTGCTGAATCCTTTCTCAGTCAGCGGTTTGGTATGGCATAACCTTGGCCACTGATGCTAACTGAACAAGATTTGGACATGCATCTGCACGATACTGATCTACAATTTGCCACATTTTGTATTTTGTCTCTAGGGTACATTTCTCTTTTAATGATAGTCTAATCAAAAGACCACTCTGTCAAAACATGTTTTGGGTCACACAAAGGGGGACTGATAGCTTCTTTTTGATATCTTCTCCTGACCAAAATGATCACTGACTTTTTATCTGGTCATAACGATACATTTCTTTATTCTTCAGAAGGTGTGATTTTAGTTTTGTCACCACCTTAGATGATTTCAATTTTTCAGACATACAGGTCTGATGAAAGGATTTTCCCATGTCTGCTTTCTGCAAGGTAGAATTCAAAATGTCAAGTGCCAGTGACACAGCTGCTATATCCAAGTCAGATTTCTGTAAAAGCATAGTTAGCTGTGCTAAGTAAGGTATGATATACATCATAATTTCATGCATGCCACAAATTTGTAGTCTATGACTTTGTTCAACAAGTCTTGACACTCTTTTGTCTTGTTATTCTTTCTGAAATAATTCACGAGAGTCACCACCATCCCCAGCTGTGAAACACTGCATATAGTGCATCATAAAGTGCCAGACATCTAATCGCATGCACCTCTGACTTTCAGTACAGGATTTCCTTCAATTCAAGTATAGGTCTTTAAATTCTATGAGCCATACACTGAATGCTGATCAAGTGACTGCTTTTCTCCTTGAACCATGTTGCTACGCCACTTTTGTGACCCGTCATCAATGATGCACCATCACTGCTAAAACCAACAACTTTTTTGCAAGGGATCTCCTTTTATTTTCAAGAACTGGCAAAACTTCTGTTAAAAGAACTTCAGTAGTGTGAGATTGGCCTACCAGTGACACATTGCCAAGAAAATGAGTTGTAGAAACAAACCTGGTTGGTTCAATGATTCTGGCATAAATATCCAGCTTCTTGGTATCTGAAATGTCTGTACTCTCATCAATTAAGATGCTAATGTATGGACAAAATCATACTTACTGCATTAACTCAGATTCTATCACTGTTGCTATGCACTCCTTGAAAAAATAAAAGCTCGCTGACAAATCAAAGGAGAAAAGTTTTTTTTATTATCATTAATATTTTAGTAAGTATTTGAGAAATGTAAAACAAATACATTTTTGAAAAATCAACAAAGTAAAATGACCATAATCAGATGCAAATTGAGTGAGAACCTTAACCTATGACCATGGAGTGTCCAAGGAAGTTGCATTTTGATAATTCTGTTTAAAGAAGTCCCATCAAGGTGTTTAAATGCTAAAAAAATATAGCATAGCAATCTCTCTTTCTCTGTTAATTACAGTAATGAAGGAGGTGATTATACCTGTCTGTATACGATGACTTTAAAAACAAAAAACATTGGTATTATGTACATCATTGAGGGATCCATACATATGCAACTATGATATAAGCAGATCAGACAATGTCATTTGCTGCAATGATCATCAGAGCAAATAATAACTTCCTTATTAAAAAGCATCATACAAGTTTCAAGCGGTGGGAATTTCATGACAAAAGAAAGGTACAAATATCAGGATTGATTAAAAAAGAAAAATGTTTTACACCATTAAACACTGACAGTAAGTTTTGATGATGAGCTACAAAATGCGGTTTCATGGCCCAATCACAATGCTTGGTTCTATTTTTTAAAGTAACACAGACATTCCTCAAGATATGCACAGATAGGAACCTGTTTTGGTTACTTGTTAGTATAAACTTACCAGAAACTTTGGTACAGAAGCCCCTGATGAATATATTGTGTTTCCTCCTACTCTCATGTTGCTAACACCAACATCCAGAAAGTCAACATGATCCAATTGTGAACCATATTTTAGAAAAGCAATATACTCCTTCACCAAATAATAGGCAACTGACATAGCATGAGTAATTGATTCAGATTTCTTGCTGATAGCTGCCATACATGTAGTATTAAGATGGTACCAGGCTGGTAATTCAACATGTCTGTCAATGGTTAATTATGATGTCCAAAAATTTTCATTTCCAAGTGCGAAAGAATTTTTTTGCCAGTTTTCACATACCATCTGCAAAGGATCTCATTTTTTTCTTTCATCTCCAGCCATTGTTGACTTTTTTCCAGTCTGAATTGAAAAAGTACTTTTTTCTTAGCATTAGATGGAACCTTAGTTTCATCGCAGACATATCTTTAAGCACATCACTAGCTTCATGCGATATGGGATTAGTCTGAGGAAGTGTTTGTTTGCTGTCATTGTGTCTCTTGACATAAACTTCTGCACCCTGCACCTAGGACTGTGTTGTACTGCTAAAATTATGAAATAATGAAAAAGTGTCTGACTTTTAACTGATTGTTCCATTTAACATTGTCCCGCCAAGCCAGCCTCTTGTATCAAACTTGCTCTTCTGAATTTTCTTATTAACCAATCAGACTTGAGCAAATGACACAAAGATATGTGACATATATACAACTATACAAGTACAACATAATCGCCACATGTGACAACAAAATTTACAACACACACACATTCTTCAAAACAAATGAACGCAATTCTTATTTTTTGCGTAATTTTGCAAAATAGGATAAAAAATGTTGTGGGAAATCTTGAAAGGGGGGAGGGGATTTGCACAATCCTAGATTCAACGATGCAGTGTCTTAGAAAAATGACTGATTTGAAATGAATTAAGGTAATTAAAAGAATTAATACATAAAAGAAAAGTATTCTTATCCTCTGTTTGTTCTACCTACATGCAAAATAAAAGAATCGCAAGGTAATGGCACTGATAATTTGTTAAAGTTGTAACATCACAAAGAAGCACATTTATCACCTGCCCTAGTTTTTCATTTTTTCTTATTATAATACTAATTCTTTATAAACAATCATAAGCAATCTGGTGACATATCTTTGATACAACAAGCAAGACACTCATTATGAAATATTGCAAGGGGGTAAATGTATCATTACGGTGACTGCAACTTTCTTCCATGAAGCTGCCCTGGACAGAAACTTTCACAATCGTGAGAACTCGGCATTAGGACAAGTCTTTTAGTGAAAACCCCATGCTCCTATGACCATCCAATCAAGACGAGTAGCGATAACGATTTTCAAGATGGGTTCACTGGTAGCCAAAGTGGATTGTAGATTGGCCCCACTTTCATTTAGGACCTAAAGGACATTATATGAAGTCGTGTAGTAAAACTCCAAGCTGAGACATCCATTCATAAGTAAGTAACAATATCAAGATTTTAAAGATGTCTGCCACGGTGTCAGAACAACACCTTTCTCATTTGGAATCCACTAGATTTCATGACAAACCTTTTAGCAAAAACTCAATGTTAATATGACTTTTTATTCAGGAAGAGTATAATGATTTTCAAGATGGCCACAATGAAGCCATATTGAATGTACAAGCAGTGCCATTTATATTTATGACCAAGTAGACCATGTAATGAAATGTTAGTGTAAAGTTTCAAGGCAATCCTGAAGTCATTTTAGACTAGTGATAACAAACATGTGCTAATGGACAGATGGCCAACAGACATGAGACCAACCAGCCCTTCTGGTCTATGACAGCACAGCTAACACCACCATTTTTACGGCCTATAAAAACACCCTACCAACATGTTCAGGCTTTATATATGGCTGCACTATTTGTTTTCATCAAGCACATATATCTGACTTGCACATAAAGGTTGAACTTTGACATGTGATACCCTGCCAGCGGAACACAATCTTAAGTGCCAACTTCCACATAGAGAGATGAAGTTTCTAATGTGAATTTGATGAAGAAACTGTATGATTATGTACTACAAGAGAAAATCTTTGACTTCTGAGGGAATGTGCTCCATAAAGCAATATTTGACATGTTTACAATGTTCAATTCTGTATGGCTATCATTTATTTTATATACATTTTACAGAATTTTAACATTGTTACCACTCAGCTTTTATCATGAAATGCTTCATTTTTTAATGTTCAATGTTATATGTTTCTATTAAATTCATTTATCTAGAATTTTACTTTTATTCATCACTATTATGCAGAGGAAATGCTTCATCACACATATCATATCTGGATGTACATTTTTTCTCTAGGATGCAGAATATCACTTACACATGAGTCTTCATTACACATGCAACAACTGGGCAGAGAATTCAAAAGCTTGCCAGTCCTGCTTCAACCACCTGCTAAGTGGGAAATTATTTATATTATCTGATCTTTTTAGCTGTGCCGACAGTGGGTGAGAAGACTACATCAAAAGAAAATGATGCACCAGCTGGACAGCAAGTTCAAATACTTCAACCAACTGGTGAGTGGTGGGAAAATGTGCCGATATTTACAAGGACTGAATCAGATGAAGAAATACCCAGAGATGTTCATGTGATCATTATTAACATACATCAAAAGAAAAACTTTAGCGTTCATTATTGTGCTTGTTTCCCAGTGTAGCCAAATAAGCAGTGTATGTGACCTCAAAATCAAGACACATTGAGACATAAAACGCAGTTTTGGAATAAGACATTTCCTGGGATGGACAAAAAGTATGTCTTACTCTGATTGACAAACAAGAGTTACATGCCAATGGTATAAAGAATTTGGAAAATTAAACTCAGTTCTTCTCATCTGGACATTTAGCCACTTCAGGTATGCCTAATATCTTCTGGAAGAGGACTGCAACTTTTGTTGCTGGGACTCCTATATTTCCCAAACTTGAAGTCCTGGACTCCTAGTTTTAAACTTTTTGTGATGCATGCATGCATACATACATACACACACACACATAGATACTCAAATGAAGCAATCAATGAAGTTGAACAAGCTATGACATGCATTTTGTCCAAGCCTGACATAAATATGTCAGCTTTAAAACCCAAGTGCAAACTGATGAAAGGACAATCTTTTATTTATTGGTTAAATTAAACAACATTCTTTTGGTTATTGCATACTGTTAATGAAAGCTGGTAAATGCTGTAGCCTAAAAAATTAATGTAAACTTGCATCCAGCAGTCTATACTAGTTCCATATGTGTGAGGTACGGCAAAAGTTGTTTATACTGACATGTGCCATCTGATTTAGTTTAATATTATACCAGAACCTTTATGAACACAAGGCCTTACCTTACCATACCATAAACTCTCCCATACTTAAAACAAAAATTTTCCATACTGTCAATTAGATTTGAAACATTATTTCTCCAGAACTTTTGCATCAAGAAAGCATCCATGTTCTCACAATCAGCATCAAAGTTACATAATGATGGCAACTAATTTACTTCTTAGTTCAGGTGAATATCAACTGTAAATTATCTGTTCAAGATTCCCTGGACAGTCTTTACAGTACCAAAATGGACTTGTGCATCATTAAAGGGTAACCATCTGCAGGTGGCATATTGCAATAACAAAAAAGGGTAACAATTTGCCCTTACTATGACCTTGGCATTCATGTCAGACAAATTAATGCGGTACAATACATGCAGTTTGGTAAAAATGTATGTCTGCCTAGACAGTGTCACCATCAAAAAACATTTCAGCTATATATAAAAAAGGAGTGGACACTAAATTTTACAGCTGGAGAGAGGGACCAAACATGCATAGTACACCCAATCTTTCCAATGGGTTGGATGGTTTATAACAACACCTTCAGCACTTTATTGTGGCTAAATCATGTTGAGGAAAAGGGAGGTAAGTGCCTTTCCCAAGGACACACAAATGCAGCTGACCAAGGCTGGCATGGGTGGGTACTAAACCTGCAACCATTTCATTACGAGCATGATGCTCTACCAACTGAGCTACCGTGACTCCCTGAGGACATATAATAATTGTCTAGACAAATGTGTACACACTGTTAGTCTAATCAAGTGTAGCGTTTGGCTGGGATACTAAATCTGCCTGCATGCATACCTCTGTTCATGTTTGCATTCATTGCAACTGATCGAAGGGCAGTGCTAGCTGGATTAACTGTGGGGTCAAAGGATGATTTTAATGGTGGTGGATCACTGGCTTTTACGCTTCCTGTTCCTGCTGAAATACATTCAGAAAAAAAGCAAATATTATTTCAGAAGCTACAAGCAAGTGTGAATCATGTTATCCAAATTAAAATGCCTATCACATGCATGAATCTTTTATTGTAACTCATAAACACATGTATACATGTGTAAGTTCCAATTTCAAGTTCTTAGCTGTTTTTAGTCTCAAAACTACAATGTTGTGTTTGTAACAAAATCAATTTGTGTAGAATTTGGAAACAAATGCTTAAGTGCAACAGCCACCAATACATGCAAACAAAACTGTCATACCTGTATGTTAAAAGACATAAGCAGTTAGAGCTGTGAATGTATATCACAAAATCAGAAAATGTAAATCTAGGCTTCCATTTCAAAATCATACATATTACTACCTTCAATGCATAGTGTTCTGTCAAGGCTAAAACCAATTTATTTCTCAAATTCAAGTCCAACTAAAAGTTCAGCTGATAAGGTGTATCTATGGTAAATTAAACTTAAGCCAAGACATGTTTTTTTTTGTGAAATACTCATTTTAGCTATTGTCTGTTAATGTTCTCAGGATGAGCATGAAGAAAGGGATTTGAATGTACTTCATTCAATTAACTGATTCATCATGTTCCAAGTAACCTTATATGAGCAGGAAGCTTTCAGACTAAATAAAAGGTAACATCCACTCTTTCATCTCAGAGAGTAAATAGATCACTAGAAAATATACAGATGTATAAAATATCCTCAATTCAAATTCAATAATAATGCAATTCTAAAAAGGTGTTGAATTTTTCCTTACAAGATCACCAAATCACAATCTGGCACAGCTCAAGGGATTTACATCGCCCAGAAAAATCAAACTGTGATATACAGTACACATTTTTCATATTACAATATATTTGAATATGTATCGGACACAATCAATTGTTCTTCACAACTCTCCCATCCAATCAAGCTGAAAATTAGTCAATGTACTCATTTGCACAGTACATGTGTTCCTTATATAAAAAAAGTATTTCTTTCATCTTTTACAAAATAATTAAACATTGTAACATTTTCCTGCAAACATGTCCATTTCAACTATGTTGCAGTTAATTCATTTCAACCATGTTGCAGTTAATTTATTTTGTACAAGAGAGGGTAGGATTCTCATTTTTGTGTACATCATAAATGGACAGCTCTACATTATGATCTGTTATTATCTCCTTAGAGTTTTCTAATGAAAATTTATCATTTCTAACCAGACTGTCATCAAACGGTTCCCTAACACAGTCAGCATGTGTGTGTGTGATTAGGATTTCTTTACATATCTTCAACAATGTTTCAGTCATATCACTGCAGTGTGGTAGTTTATAGTTATGTCTATCAACGAGGAATCATGCCACAGACATGTAGCATAACATCCCGCCCAGTCACAATATCCTGAATCCAGGCTGACCAGTCCTATCACTAACCTCTTTATGATTCGCGCCTAGCACAGCAGCATTAAGTAACATTTTTATATAAAATCTTTGGTATGACTCTGCTGGGGTTCGAACCCATGACCTCTCAGAGGCAGATGGGCCACTGGAGATGTACCAGTCATTGTATTAATGTTCCTTTTCTGGTTTCAAGAAAAGTTAATTAAGTCAATGATGTCTTCATCCAATATTTGCAACATCTTATTTTAATATTTCTATCTACAAAATTAAACAAATAAAAAGGACGCACTCTTCTACACATGTTCAGAGCAATACAACTCCCAAATCAGGAACCAGGCTACCGGGCAATGTAAGCAACCAATTTGCCTTTGCCTTTTTCTTTCAGGAGAGCAAATACAACTTCTTAGATATTTGATGAGTGATTGTAGCTGTTGAGATGCCCTGACATGACCCCTCAAATTAAACTCAAGGCAAAATGTGGGCATCATAAAAGCCATAAAATAACTGGTGTTGATTTCAATTGAGCAAGCGCTTGCACATTCAGAAGCATGTCTTTTGATAGCTAATTGACCAATAACCTCTTCCTGACCAAGAAATGTGTTATATTCGTCTCTGGTTAAAGCAAGTTATCATTGGATAATAAAAACATCCAAATTTGTGTTTCAAAAACTTCAACAATAGTATGTAAATAGCAATTTGTGTTTTAAGATTAGAATCGGTGACCTGAAGATTTAATCTGCCACATGTTCATTAGTAACTTCAAAAAATCAGTATGAAACCGCAAGTTAACCTGTCAGGGGGAAATAATGGCAGACACAGCTCTATATATTTGTAAAGTATTACTCTGTTAGATTGTCTGTTTTCATAAATATTTGAGCAAATATGTACAGAAAAATATTCAATTCATAGAAAGCAAAGTCTAAATATTATATCATTGAAGATTTAGCATAAAAATGCAATTACACAGGTAACGTATGGGACAAAGCCATGTTGCGGCATTCAACAAGTGCTGTAAAGTCAATGTTTTTTCACAAGTTTTAAAATAAGGGGAAAAAGCAGCGAGGCTAATACTTTTTAACTACTACACATACCTAGACCAATAATACAACCATAAGTGTGCAATCCTATCAACGGGCTGTTGTAAGAAAGCTAGAATGTGCAGGGTTACACAAGCCCCTCTTCCTACAAACTGGATGTTTAAATTTGGCTGGAAAGAATGTTTTATTTCATTCATATACACTTAAATGTTTCAGTATGTAAATAATAGTTATCAGTAAAAACGAAATAGCGACAAACAACATAGTATATAGACATATGAGATTATTACATTGGTTGTTTCAAACAAGTAAAACTAGTTCACAAAAGGGTTTTCAAAAGCCATTTAATAGTGCTATTGTTTTAGGGTTTAAAGCCATTTTTCAGCACACGATAGGCTATACATGACGGCCAGTATTATTGGTGGATGAAGAACCCGGGAAAACCCCCGGAAAGAACCACCAACCTCGAGAAGCTACTGGCAAGCTTTCTCACATAACTACATTAGCTGAATTTTAGACTCGAACCCACGCAGACAGATGTATGATTGCAGTGATCCATAACGGAAAGCGCTTTAGACCACTCGAGGCCCCCTCATTTTATAGTGAATTTTCATAAAGGAAAAACCACAACACTACTTAAAAGGTAATTGACAAACAAATTTCCTAATTTGCAGTTACAATACTGGAATCTAGTTACTCCTATCAGTTGCATTTCATTACAATGTATAGCTTCTATTGTGCGCTAAAGTCATATGGACAAAATAAAATGCACAAGATGATGATAATTTGTACAAGTACAAAATGTTTATCACGTACATACAACTCAGAAAGTTTCTTCTTGAAAATGAAATACTGCTTACAACCTGGGTTAAATGCAGATATGCATATTGAAAACAGGGTATAATTCAAATTACAGAAGGAAACGTGTGTGTGGATATATATATATATATATATATATATATATATATATACACACACACACACACACACACACACACACACACACACACACACACACGCATAACATTTATAATCTGTTGCACTAGGGACATTTTGCCTCATCACCATCTGCCCGAATCATATATGACAAATTTAAACACATGTTTGCTTTAGATGCAATGATAAAACAAAAAACAGTGTAAGCCTAGTCAAGATTTTTGGAGGAAAGAGATAAAAAATTGCATGATACCCACTAAGCACAACTCATGATGCAACACCATACAAATTTTGCAAAGTATATAATATATTGTATTAAACACGCTGATTTATACCATATATGACATCAGCAAATGCAGCTTTGATTATGTTATATACCCTTTATATCAATATCAATGAAACTAGACATCCAACAGTAAAGAAGTCTTTTTCCAGACTGTAGAAAGAAGTCACCTTTCTGTACAATATGGAAAAATAATGAACAAATGTAGGTTTTGCAAGCCATCAGTATAAGAAAGGAATCTGAAAATACAAAATTTGTTTTTCAAAAGGTTTCAATGTAGTTCCAAAATTTCATAAGGCTGTAATTCCTGCATGTGTACAGTAAATACTGCTTTGAGTGACCTCCACTATGAGCGACCACCTATCATTTCTGACCACAATCATAATGCATTGATTTTATTATCTAAACGCTCTGTTATGAGCAACCACCTGCCAAATGTGACCAGCGACTCTGACGTCTTGGAAATATATGCATTTCAACACTGCTATCAATGACCACATTGCAAAAAATAAGGATAAACTCCACCAACCTTTATTTTATCCTTATAAAAAAGAAATTACAAAATAGGCAGGCTACCAATGTCAGAATTATTTTAGCTAAGCATGTAGTGTTTTACAGTTTCTCTCATAAACCAGGCTAAAGTAAATGTAGATTATTTCCAAGTCTGAATCTCTGCTTCCTGCGTTGTTCTCTACTATTCATATAGTGGTGAGGAATGCAGGGAACATACAAAACAGGAAACCAGAGAAATTATTAAAAACACTTAGCATGTTTCACTGCCTTATCGTAAAACCTGGCATCCCTATGAACGACCATATCGCAAGAACATACACCAATGACCTATATGTAATAAATTGTTACGAATTGATTAGTAATGATTGTTCCGAAGAAAAAAAACACAAAAGGAATATATAAAAAAGGATTGTTGCTACCGGTGAGAGATGCTTCAGTCCATAAACCAGACTAATTAATGTCACAAATTGCCATTGTAGTATTTAAGTTGACATAGTTGTTCTGCATATTATCTTTAGATTTAATCCATATTGCTGGGGGTGAATAAGGTCATTGTTTACTAAACCATAAAGAGAGAATCATTTGCAGGATTCGATTGGTAGTGTTCAAGACATGTGATGTTTGTTGTTTTTCCCCAGATGTTAAATGATTACATCCCAATCACAAAGCTGTCATCTATTCAACTTGGTGCAACCAGGTTACACAGTTTGCTTTTAGAGTTAATCCTTGTATGTCATCTTTGAATGAAGCTGTTGACTTTTGTCTCTTGAGTAAATGGTTCTATTTCAGGATGTGATAATTGTTTCATTTATTCATTAATTCTTAGATCTGCAATGCACATGTATTGATGTTTCATAATTTCCCACAGCCCAGTAAAAATAGTCATTATGATCGATATTACAAGTGAGTGCTAATAATTTTAACACCTACAATCTTAACAACAATCAATGAACCTCCAACTAAAATAAAAGAAATTTTAAGGCTGGAGAAAACAAATGTAACTGAAAGAAGTGAAAAAAAACAGATCACTCGCAAAAAAACAGGTTTAAACATTGGTCAAACGAATTTTGATTGTGATAAAGAAATGTAGTAATTCAGAAATGATTTTATTTGGTAAACTATACGATCTTCAAAAATAAATGTGATTTCATGTTTAATCATACAAGTATATATTTACAATATAATTTTGTTTTCAGAACAATGCATACAATATTTTAGAAAGAAATATTAATAAAGAATAGATTATATGTACAGTGATTATGGTTATTTTTCATGAAATTGTTGAAACTGGACCTTGGAAACTGAACTTTTTTTTTTACAAACCTGCTATAAGAGAACACCTGTCTTGCAAGATATCTTTTTGTTGGCAGAAAGGGGCAGTCTCTCATAACAGGTTTTAATGTATTGCCATTTGTACAATGCCAGTTTTATTTTACTAGCAGACAAAAAAGTGTAGAATACTACCTGCTTGTCAACAAAATCAATTTCAACATCGTTACAATGTAAAATGTTTCAAAAAATTGCTTTTCTTCAGCTCATCCACCATTTTGGAAGGATAATTAAGGAATACTCACAAGAAACAACCAATTCTAATATTCAACCCATACATGACCTCAGACAGTTAAAATTTAAAATCTTGCATGCAAATCACTTTTAGACAATTCTGTTGGACAAACATTTCAAAATAACTCAAGGTCTTAAGATGTCATTGTCAATTAGCTCTTACTGATGTTTACATCTCCATAAATGTACCTACTGTCCAGAAATCATTAGATCTCAATGCAAGAGGGATATTAAAACTGCACTTTAATCCATATAAAGTGAATTAAATTAACAAAATGCAGTCCCTATTACAATTCTAACCATTTTACATATCTGGACAGCTACAGTGCATCTCCTGTTTTATAAGCTGAAATTGTATGGTATCAGCAAAGGCAATGGTTGATTCAACAGCTTATTATTATAGATAGATAAAATAGTAGCAGCTACAGACCCAATTAAATTTGTCCAAGTCATTATTAAATTATGCCTAAACGTGGCAGCTGATTTTCTGCTGTGTCAGTTTATTTCTTTGTCAGCGGTGTTAAGTCAACACTGATATGAGATTTAATTTATGCTGAGGCTTCCATAACACAGAGCTTTTAATTAACTTGGCTTGCCTGAAACTGAAAGGAAATGGTTATCTTCTTGAATAACAATTACCACCTCGTTTTGGAACTTTGACTCGGTTATCCTGTATTTCTAAACAAGTATCCTGCTCTTCTAACACTGCTGAGCCACATAATCAATAGATTTCACAACATCAGTATTCATCATAATCCGCTTTCACCCCTCCCCCACATACATTATATGTACCATGTGATCTTTTGATTTTTGCCATCATGATAAAGTGGGCTATGTGATCACATAAACGTACACAACAAAGTACATCGTTTAATTTATAAACATAAATTTTGTCTCTTCTTCTGATTATTAAAGAAACAAAGAAAGTTTTAATAATTAAAGAAAAGATAATTAACTTGTCACATCTGTTAGGTATGGTTCAATACAATTATACTACCAATGATACAACCCTATAGTTTCAGTGAATTACATGGTTTTTTTTTATTACATACAATGTGCTCTGACCTCACACCTGATGTGTCTAAATATTTCAAATATGGACTTAAATGTCATCAGAAATGCATATTATTAAAAACACGGGAGGGGGGAATCCCTAACTGAAGCACTTTCATAGTGAAATGCATATAATCTGCAAAATCGCCACTGATATATCAGTTTATTATATGCTTCTATTATATATCATAAACTGTTAACAAAATGTTGCTGATGAATTTTAAAAAGGGTAAACAACAAGCAGAACTTTGCTGGCGCAAATTGTACAAGTGCAGCTAGTAATTTTAAAAAAAAGTTGGGTTCCTTCCAAATGAGTCATTAATCCACAAAACCAATGACCAGTGAAATGACAGCAGCAAATTACATCACAATGGAATTAGGAATATTCATCATTTTCATGTATTGTTAAACTTGTGTGGAACAAGATTCAAAGGCCCCTACATCATGTGGGACTAGATTCAATGCCCATGTATCATATTTCAAACCTCAAGTCTGTTCAATGATGTGATAGCTTTCTCTTGTTTAATATTTATTTTTTTCAATTACTGTCACACTTTCGTATATGATGCTTGTTTGTTATGTCTATTTTTAATTTAAAGTCTCCCTGAATCAGCCCTGGTGGCTAAATTTTACAGTATGTAAATCAATTACACAAAGCTTTTCAGAATATGAGAATGAACAACAAATAAGAATGGCTTTTTCCGACTGTAACTCACCAATTAATGTTTGCCTCAGAACATGGACATTTTCAAGAATCTTTTCACAATGTTCTTGTGCAACGCCCATAGCCTGTAACTGCGGCAGCTGTAATTGGCATACCTGCAAAAGAAAACGTGTATTACAAATGAGGCAGATCTATTTTTGGAAGCCATATTGAAATTCAACTCTGGCTTTACTTACAGATTGCAGGGTCTTAAAACCGAAGGCTTCAAATCTATCTGCATAATGTTTGCACATAAATGTTTCAAGCCATCGTTCTACAGGCCCTGGCATGATTTAATTGCCAATTTAAGGAAGTTAAGGACTCTAATTGTCACTTTTTTAGCCGCTTCATTTTGCGACTTACGCATAATGGCTGATTATCACGTGACTGGGTCATGGCGAATCTAAGCCTGTGTTCGGAGAAAAGTGTAAATTTGAACCACGGAAACAAATATGGATCTTGTTATTTAGCAACCGATATAGACCTGATATCATGTTCCCATCATGATCATCTCCTTATCGCGACTCACAGTTTATCAGTTTTTGGTTTCGAAAACATTGATAAAATATTATTTTATTATAATAACAAGTTTTGCAACATACATTTAAAAAACTTTGCATTTCACAAGCCAGACAAAAGTTAAGATACCAATAATTAGACAGCTAAAAGACAAAAACAAACAAATAAAACAAAACAAACCTATATAACAATAGCAGTCAGTGTTTCGCTTTAACTCATGGATTAAGACTACAGTTTCGATTAGAATAAAACATTTTGCTTACTTTGTCTCGAAGATTTCTTCAAATTACAGCTTTGGTTTTGCATATTCTTAAGGGACAACACGATATCGAATGCTGCTGTATCGGACGAGCCAGATCGTTGTCTGAAATTGTTCTTCGTACGACAAAATGTGTCACGTATTGGCTAAAAGTTTTAAAAAAGAAACAAATTAATGAATTTTAACCGCATGCTAAACAAATTTATTATCAATAGATGAATTAGGGAGGATGACCTGACTTACTGATTTTCAACTTCCTATTAATATTATGCATGGTCTGTAAAGTAGAATAGGTGACAATGATAAATAAAATCTTAAAAAATAAAATTATTTATGGATAATGTCTCTAGAAGGCATTTACGAGATCGTTGGTGAAGTTTTTATATATAAAATTAAATGCCCACTGTTTCAAGAGATTAAGGTTAACGTTATAAATTTGCATAATTAATGTATATGAATTTCAAATGGGCACTTATCCAACAGCTTATCGATCCATTACAGCTTATTCGTATCCTGCCTTTATTTGGGAAAGAATGTACCGGTACTTCCGTTGATTTCGTCAGTAAGGATTCTAAGAAAATTCCAAAGTACTCTTGTTATAAATTTAATTATATTGACAGCGGGGTTTCAATTTTCCATGACTGAATGATCCAAACATTTTTTTTTAAAACAGTTGTATTTTTCACAAATTAAGTTTTAATATTACAAACATAATTACATTTACGATCCTTTAATCGACACATGTCATGCATGTTAACACCGTTGCAAATGGGATGCTGTGATCAATATATGGTCCAAATCCTGCTTTTGAAGAAGAAAAAGTTCGATTAAAAGAAAATTTAAATTTTCTAATTTACTAGCTGATGTTAATCTGTCAATCAAATATATTCCTTTGGAAAACTTCAGATCATTCTAAGCTGTTCAGAAAAAAAGCAGTTGATTTATATTTGCATTTTACGTTATTTCTCCTTTCAACTAAATACTTTCTCATTTGTTGAATAATTTTTATTTTATGTTTACTGACCCACTCTAATAAATATATTCACCAAATGCTGGCACCCCACTAAACGGTTAAATGCCTATTAGCCTGTATTGTACACTTCAGTGTCAGCACATACGTTTTGGGTCAACAAGCTCTCTACACAATTTTATTTAGCACATGTCTGATCTATATAGCACAAGCGTAACCAGTCCACTTAAGTTACAGCTGTTAGATTACAACTTACACAAAAACTAATAGATGCATATCACATTCATCTATTATGCACAACAAATAACATAGACATGACTAATTAATTCAATGTCAGCTATCTCATATACAGCATGCTCAACGAATTTCCTTAGGTCTGAATGGGGTGGCACTAAAACAACAGAGAGAAAATGGCGTCAGCGAAAAGAACTATGACAAATATACAGAAGTATTTTAAAACCAGGAGAGTACAATTAGAAGATGGTGATTACATTGAATGCAAATACAGAGAAGGAACCCAACAAGTAATCTTTCCAGACTCAAATGGAATAGGGATACCAGGTACAACAACTGTACTGGCATGTTTCCAAATGTTGGACAAGGACCTACTATCCAAATTATATTCAATCAATTACGCAAAAGGGGGATATAACATTAGATATAGAGGAAATACACCGGCCATACCATACGGAGAAACAACAATAATCGGACATAGAGCGATAGTTAGAGAACCAATACCAATCATGAGAAAAATTAAAAAACAAACGAGGGAGCTCCATATTGAGGGTATACCCATGGAAATACCACTGGAAATTGTAGTCAAATTGGTAGAGGAGAAATTCGACATCAAGGTAGAGAACTCAAGGTTAGGAACAGTCCCTGGATTTAACATCTACAATGAAAAAAGAATCCTTGAAACAGAAAGATCAAAACTCCAAACTATAAAAAGAGCATGCTACCTGCGTGGCTTCCTAATAACTACGTGGTATAAGGGCTGTATCCATCATAGGAAATGTAACAAATGTGGAAATGTAGGGCACACACCAAGGAAATGTACACTACAAGGAACGAGAGAAGAACAAAATGACGTACCAATATTAGCGGAACAAGAAATAGAAAACGAAACAAAAGAAGTAAAACAAATACAAGGAAATAGTACCAATCCTCAAGGGAAAAAATGTTTAAAAAACAGAGAGAGAGAAAAGCTAGACAAGAACTGGAAATACAGAACACAGAGTCTAGTGCAAATCGGCAAGAATCAGAAGTCATGACTCAAAAAACAACAGAACAACAAAAAACAACAGGAGAAAAAAGTAAAACTAATACTAAAAGCCCAGAAAAACGAAAGGGAGAAAAAACTGGCAGTCACCAAGTCGTGACTCAAAAAACAACAGAACAACAAAAAACAACAGGAGAAAGAAGTAAGACTAATACCAAAGGTCCAGAAAAACAAAAGGCTATGACTCAAAAAACAGCAGAACAACAAAAAACAACAGGATAAAAAAGTAAGACTAATACCAAAAGTCCAGAAGAACAAAATTACCAAGCCTTAACTACAACAAACAAAATACAAAGAGAAAGAGAACCACCCAAAAAGAAACGGAAATTGAATAACAGAAGAAATAGTAATGAAGAAAGAAATATGCTACAAAAACAGGAAAGAAAGGTACCGAATGAGAGTGATGAAGACAACAGAGATCAATTAGAAAAAGAACTTTATAACGACGAAACAATAGTGGAAGAATTTACAGCTGAAGAAATCCTCAAAAAAGGAAGGAAAGAAAGAAGGAAAGAAAAGAGAAGAAGAGAAAGGGAAGAAAGGCTTAGACGACAATATGATCTGAAATATGACGAATGTTTGATTTTTAAAAAAATCCTTAAATAAAAATAAAATGAAATATACATATATTGGGTATTTGAGATGAGACTAATACCTAGATATAATTTTTAAAAAAAAAACACATTATAAGAACCAAAGCATATAACACCTTATAAAATAAAAACAGGAGGGCCTTCCCTTAAAATGGTCTGTAAAGATCAGCGGGAATACGACCACTCCCCCCCCCAAAAAAAAAAAAAACAACAGCAGTGCTGGACTATATTACTTACTACTACATAAAACACCTCCTATATACCCAGACTCCATATTACTGCATAACACAACCCGATATCGCTAGACTCTATAGTACTGCATAACACACCCCGACTATGCTAGACTCCTTATTACTGCATAAAATACATACCTATTCCTGGACTACAGACTTGTGCATAGAATACCCCTCATACCCAGCCTCCATACTTCCGCATAAAATACAGCCATTTCCCTAGATTCCATGATAGCGCATAAACACACTCTGTATCCTTAGACTCCATACTACTGTATTAAACAGCCCCATATCCCTAGATTACATATTTATGCAATACAATTCCCCAACATCTCTAGACTTCATACTACTGCATATCACACCCAAATATCGCTAGACTCCATACTACTGCATAAAATACCCCATATCCCTAGACTAATAACGTGTGCATAAGATACCTCCATCCCAAAAGACTAATGACTTGCACATAACATACCCCATATACCTAGACTTCATACTACGGCATAAAATACAGTTATTTCCCTACATTTCATATTATTGTTGTTCGTCCCTAAATTATACGAAGACCTTTCTAGTCATCTTAGGGATGGAGGGGGTGGTTCTGTTTTGTGCGTGCGCTGGTGGATGATGAGGGCAACCCTTGCATGGAATGTTTGTTTGCATAAAGGGCAGAGGCCGAGTAGACATCTCCAGGAGGGTTAAATACACGTGCTTTTCTAGCTTGCTTCTTCAGCTCTGCAGCTGCTATCCTGCTAAATTATCATAACTTGAAGCCTTTGTTCACAGAGGAACGTCAAGTGACTCTATTGCCTGCTGTTTGCTCCCAGGAATCAGGGTTTATGGTGAATGTTCTCAATGCAGCTTTCATTTTGTCTTTGAAGCGTTTCTTCTGACTTCCGTGGGATCGCTGTCCTTGCTGTAGCTCGCCATAGAAGAGCATCTTAGGCAGCCGGTGGTCTAGCATGCGTACAACATGTCCCGCCCAGCGTAGCGGGCACTGCATTAGGATGGTGTGGATGCTAGGTAGAAAGGCTTGGGCAAGTACCTCAATGTCTGGAACCTTGTTCTGACACTTAATGCTGAGGATTTTCTTGAGACTTGTGGTGTGAAAATGGCTCAGCTTCCTGGCGTGGTGTTGGTTCACCGTCCACGTTTTACATGCGTAAAGTAGTGTGGGGAGCACAACTTCCCTGTATACCTTTAGTTTGGTCTGGATGCTGATGCCTCTTCTATTCCAGACGATGGAATACAATCTGCCGAAAGCTGCGCTGGCTCTAGCAATGCGAACGCTCACCACGTTGTCAATAATGATGCTCTGTGACAGTGTACTGTCAAGGTAGGTGAAGCGGTTCACTACGTTGAGTTTTTGGCCGTTGACGGTGATGTTGGGCTCAACATAGGGCTTTCCAGGGGCCGGCTGATGTACGACTTCAGTCTTCTTGGTACTGATGTTGAGACCAAAGCTTGTGCAGTAGCTGGAGAACTTGTCAATGCTAATTTTCCATACTACTGCATAAAACACCCCATATCGTCTAGACTACTTACTACCACATAAAATACCCCATATCCCTATACTCTTTACTACTGAACAAAATACCCCTATCTCCCTAGACTCCATACTACTGCATAAAGTATCCCCATATCCATAAACTCCATACAAATGAACCACTTCCTGGTATCCAGGTTAGCTTTGATACAAAACAATGCTCAAGAGAGAATACACACCTGATTTGTCTAATTTAGGCATCAGTTAAAGATGTTATTACAGTGGTCCCTTTGAAGAGTGCTCTCAAGACTCACCTGTTTCGACTTCAGGGACAAACTTAACGACCTAATCATGTTTTGTAACTTATCTATTTTCAGCATGTTTTTATGTTTTCCAATTTCATTGTTTTTGTCATTTGTTGTTCTGTAGTGTAGTCATATCATTATTGATGGTGTAAAGCGCTTTGAGCTTTTAAAGATTAGGCGCTATACAAAGTCCTCATTATTATTATTATTATTATTATTATTATTATTATTATTATTATTATTATTATCTGCATTAACTTTACATTGTCAGAATCGTTCAGTATTATGTGATATTGCACTCGCACTCGCTTCATAGTGCACTCATAAAATAACTACTTTCTATTGTAAACAAACAATGGACGCTCATAAAATAACTACCTTCTATTGTAAACAAACAATCGACGCAGACTCCAGTACCTTTTAATTGTACTATTTATTTTTTTATACAATATTTCTGATTATCCGGGCAATAGACGCCAGATTTAATAAAATTGATGGGGACTACAAAACATGCAAGTGGCAAGGCATAAACTGTCTTCTTTGGCTGGTAATAAGGATGACAAAAATATACTTCTACTTTTACATCCTGGATGTCCTCAAAACGTACTTTCATAGTTCTGCTAATCCGAATTACACGAGCCATGTTCTCAAGCTTGATTACACATTTCGAAATTGTACTATAATTTAGAATGTATACCAAGTCCAATTACATCCTCTTTTTACTGCACTCGTATTGAACATTATAGTTCATCACGTCTATTTTGATAATTGCAATTGAAAGACTTCATATTGATCCCACATTATGTTTTCAAACATTCAGTGACAGAACAAATAAAAAAAAAACACTTGCAAATGTCAATACGCTGCTAGTTGCTGCTGAAATCCGATATGCTTCATGTAGGATTGGCACAGAAATTTCGTAAAAACGACAAAAGTACTTTAATGTATTAATTCCAGATCAACGGGAAAGGTTGTGGCAGTGTGCATTAATTCACAATATGACTCCAAATTTCAATAATTTTAAGTAGACTAAAATGCCTTTTTCTTTCGAAGGTTATGTCTAGCGTGCGACTAAGTTCAATTTTTACCTGGATGGAGTTATGAGCGCATTACTGATGTTGTTGTGTAATGATGAATATGACTTGTGTATTTAGTTTGGAATACGTAATACATATAGTTGCTTTGTTTCGTGTAGTGTATTTTTGTTGACATAATTAAGCCTTAGATAGAATAAGAAAATGAGCACATATAATAAAAAGGTTACTGCATTTGTATGGGAAAAATATGAACCCGTATCTCAAAGTATGTAGTAGTTTTTTGATTGACAATTGCAATAGAAATATCTGGGATCGATATCTCAAAGGATGGAGTAGTTTTATGGTTGACAATTGCAATAGCAATATCTGGGATCGATATCTCAAAGTATGGAGTAGTTTTTTGATTGACAACTGCAATAGCAA
>JAQISU010000026.1:5892500-5972500 GCA_029339505.1 Unio delphinus
GTTCTGCTTTCAAACCATATTACTTATGTCTTTGTCGATTTTAAGAATAAAAACAGAGGAATATTGCTGAAATAATAATCAAAAATCTTTTTGAATCATTACGAGTACAATGGTCTGCATATTGAGAATGTAAACTAAGTTTTACAACCACCATTTATCTTATATATATATATATATATATATATATATATATATATATATATATATATATATATATATATATATATATATATATATAATTTTAAAATTTAAATTTAGTATTATGAAAATAATTAAAATAAGTCTGAAGATCACAAAGTCCGACTTCGTGTTTTTCGTGTAAAATACTATAGTATCGTGAAGCTTCTTCGAAATTTCCTATTTGAATTTCTGTTACTTACTAATCCATCACTTTAGACAATCGCAGGTAACATTTGACTAATTTGGTTGCTGTTTTCTAGAGCTAAAAACTGTTTGGTCCATTTGCAAACATGGGTCCCGATCTTAATAATTTTGGCGGGTCACTCCCCCTGAATTTACCCCCCTCCCCCGTGAGCACGTGATTTGGACATAAACTTTTAAACAAGTTTTATATAAAAGTTTCTTCCTTCACTTTACAATTACTATCTCTCTATAGATATGCTGTTTCTTTTAATGACTAACGCGCAGAGAGCACTGTGGTAGAGGGGCCCGATTGGGCCAAATCGTTCCATTCTGCCTAAGAATGGTCCTGATTTGATTACTTTCTCACCTTCTTCAAGCAATTTCGCCCAAGACGTAACCTTTACTCCATCCATAATCTTCTTCCTAGCCTCATGTTCTCTACTTTTTCATCTAATTTCACAATTCGTTGCATCACTTTATTCTTCGAATAACATTACCTCTTCTTCGAATAAAATTCCCCTTTAATGCAGTTAATGCATTATTTTCATTTGTAGCAAATAGTATTATATCCAGGTCAATATGGACATTTACAAATATTGTAAATTGTTATATGGGAATAATTTTCCTCTACGTGTAGTACTGAGCACATATATTCAGCTCCCAACAAATATCTCGTATACTCTAATCCAGAAAAGTATCCACGGCCGCCTTATCCATTAGGCACAGTAGGCACTGTGCCTAGGGCCTACGAACTTTTAAGGGGCCTACGAAAGTCAGAAAATAAAGTATTGAAAACATAAATGGAGTGCTCACCTAAAAAATATGGCAGAAATTGCAGATACAAATTTAATAACGTTTGTAACAGTGCAAGATGAGGACTTGAGATGTGTTACAGTACGTTAACTTTTCGGCTCTTTGCATTAGCAAAGTCACATATGACGTCATCAAATGTCATTTCCCGCATGAAGTCCTTTCCAACTGAAAGTAGTGCCAGGGAGGATAGTCGTGTTTGTCCCATCGTTGACCGAAGATAAGTTTTTATCAGTTTCAGTTTGGAAAACGAACGTTCACCTTCAGAACTTGTTTCAAAAATTGAAAGGTAGATTCGGGAAGCAATATTTACATTTGGAAAACTTGTCACCAACTTATTCTCCATTTGTGCCCTAATCATTTCAGCCACAGTTTTAATGTCACCAAACATTCGTGAAAACAAAAGAAGCTCATCAGTAAATGCCACTTCCAGATCTGACGAATACATCTCAATCAGTGCCTTGGCTTTAGAAACTGTTTCATCAGTTGACAATGATCTGTCCAGAAGAAAGTTAAACCTTTCATTATTAAACACGAAGTCGGAAAATAATGTGAAAGTGTTTAGCTTTAATGCATAGTTGGTTATTTAGTTGGTAGTTTAAGTTGAGGAGGGCCTACGAATATGAGAGTGCCTAGGGCCTACGAATATAAGAATACCTAGGGCCTACAATATGAGAGTGCCTAGGGCCTACGAATATGAGAGTGCCTAGGGCCTACGAATATAAGAATACCTAGGGCCTACAATATGAGAGTGCCTAGGGGCTACGAATATGAGAGTGCCTAGGGCCTACGAATATAAGAATACCTAGGGCCTACAATATGAGAGTGCCTATGGCTTACGAAGACCTTAAAACGGCCCTGAAAGTACCTAAATGAATTTCACATAGCATCACCACTAAATAAATGATTGTTGTCCTTGTCCTTGTTGTTCTAGGGCTTAACGTCGGTTATCAGCACAAGACAGGCTATAGAAAGCGGCCAGTATAAATGGAAGAAGAATCCGGGAAAACACCGGATTGAACAATCGACCCAACTGCCAAACATATATGAGATATATTCCTTATATGCAATGTTGCCAGATACTTTTTTCAATTTCCGCACGTGTACCTTTAAAAAGCAACCCAACTTGCGTCCAATTTATATACTAAAATCTGAATAGTAAATAAGAACCAAAATACCATTCATGAAGTATCACTACAAACATTTAATCATCTGTAACTTCAAAGTATTCCTCAGGTAGAACGTCCTCTTCGTGATCAGCAGATTCAGTTGTCGCATACATTTTTCGAATTGAAATTACTCAGCATTCATGTAGATGGGACAAATCAGTTGCAACAGATCCCGTTGCGCTTCATATAGCTTCAAATGTGTAACAAAGCTTCCACCATGCTTTGCCCCATCCTATTTCTTAGTTTCGTTTTAATCAGATTCATTTGAGAGAAAGTTATTTAGACGGCAGCATTACTGTAAGGCAAAAAAAAAAAAAATGCAACACATAAGGCGAAATGTTCCAGTTGTAGAAAGTCAAGAACTCCGCAAGCGTCCGTATAATTTGCTACAGTTGCCCAAAACTGCTCAACTTCGTTGTCTTATTCGCATCCACTGCTGCTCCAGGTCTCCCAAATTTCCTTTGTACAAAGTTAAAAAAAAAGACAACTTTGACAACTGCGGCTTCTGTGCTCCAAGGACGACAGAAGGTGCTAGATCTGCCACAGATTCAAGCTGCTGACGCACACCCTTAGTAGTTCCAACAGATAATGACGACCGTGCTCTTTTATTTGGTCTGCCAAATAGCCAACAATTTGGAGTCTTTCAGCAGCAAGTTGAATTCAATGCCAAAGTTTTTGGTGTATCGTTTCTCGTACTGTGCCACGTACCCATATTAAACTATACCCGAAAGTGATATTTAGCAAATAAAGAATGAACTACGATGATTTCAACCGATTACATTTTAACAATATTATAACACTGATAAAGTGATAATAGAGTCTACAGTTACCAGCGTATATATGCTATTGATATGCTAGCTTAATTTAAATTTAGAATTAGATGCGCGCTTCGTTCTTCCGATTCGAGAATTTTAAAAATAAATTTAAGTATGTGAGATAATTAACATCTATGAAGATACATCCAGAATAATGAATTCATTAAGATTTTTTTTTAGATATTATCGTCACTAGCGCCAATTTAAAATGGAATGTGGAGAATTTAATAGCAATTTGATGCAGCCCAAATTACGGTGACACAAATCAGAAACCAAAAAACCTCAACCCGCAATCTAACTAGTTCGTACGCAACCAAATTTAGAAAGGAGCCGAATTGGGCGAAAAAAAAAAACGCGTCTCTGGCAACTCAGCTTATATGTATGAACAATGAAAAATTAAATTATCGTCACACTTTCAACAGGAAAAAAAATAAAGAAGAGAGAACAGCATTCTGTGTTGTTCAGCTTATATATTACTTTGCATTTTACATATTGGCTATTGAGCTTCTGATTTGTTGTTAATAATATCAATGTCTGACTATTAACTAACGAGAATCGGCTAAAAGTATATATTTATCTACTGCTAATTATTTATTTACATTCTAACATACATGCCCTCATGGGCTCTTCGTTCGTTTTCTCCTTTCCACTTTTGAAAGCTGTGTTCTAAATACAAAAATAAACTCATACTCGCACGTATTTTGCAACCATACAGTCGCTACACAAGTCAGTTAACACTGAGCATTGAATTAGTACGGACAATCGTGATGAAGAGTCTTGTGAACTTGATCCAATTCCAACATCACTGCTGCTTGAGTGCTTAGACCCAATATTGCTTTCACTAACTGATGGTATTAATATCTTTCTCTCATCGGGTGAATTCCCTCACCCATGTGTACACACCAGCAAGATATTTACGCTCCTCTTCTGACAATCGCGTATACTCATTGTTCCCAATATGAAAACGAAGTCATATGGACAACGTTCTGTTGCATATCAGGGCCCGGCGATGTGGAGCGAATTGCCCATTGAAATTAGACACAAAGACATAGTGGTCCATTTTAAGAGTGCTCTGAAAACACACCTTTTTCGACTGCAGGAACAAACTTAGAGACCTAATAATGTTTCGTATCTGATATGTTTTCGGCATGTTTTATGTTTTCCAATTTCATGGTTTTTGTTTTTTGTTTTTCTCTTGTGTAGTCATATCATTATAGATGTTGTAACGCGCTTAGAGCTTCTAAAGATTAGGCGATATACAAAGTCCTCATTATTATTATTATTATTATTATTATTATTATTATTATTATTATTATTATTATTATCACATATTGCTACCAATAAAGCCAGATATCTAGACGATCCTTCGAGAACCAGTCTGATCCAGTCTCTCCTATACGGAATACCTCAGATTTTCAGTATAATCGTAACGACATAACATTACAACTGGCTACGTTTGAGATTTGGTCAAGAAAAAGAATGTCTCGTCCATCTTTTTTTAATTCGGTGGTATTTTTAACAATACTGGGCATTTATTGTGGACATCTAAGAGGAGGTAATACGCTTAAGTTACTCTCTTTAGATAAATTCTAGTGTTTGAATGTAGATAATGAATAACCGTTCAAGGGTAACACTTACTGTTCGTGTTACGATCTGGAAGTGTACTGGCTACAATGCAATTGTGTGTGACGCTTCTCCTGATATTTGTGTTTTGGGGTCGCGATACCAAAAACTCAAATATCAGTGTAAAAAGTTACATTGTAGTGGAATCTCGCCACGGTTCATAACAACCTCAACTTAATTCTGATCACGCTCCAATGAACCGGCGATGGGGTTTGTTTACCACGGTTTATTCCGATTCTAGTAGCATTACTGGTCTTCATGTATATGATTCATCGCTATATTCAAAGCAATAAGTTCACGCCCTTTTTAAAATAAATAAACGACTGGTGGTGTAGAACAATTTTATAAAGACGTAGTTAATTCTGGATGGTCCGCTCGTTATAAATTCGGATTTTCGAGTCGCTGGCTATTAATAAATTTATTTTGAGTGAGAATTTGTATCCATGGCGTAAATAAAAGTTATGTTCTGTTGGTGGATGTTTTTAAATCATGTACAAATTAATCCCTGTCAGAAGAGAACACCTGCGACATTCAGTGGATCTTAATCTGGGATTTTAAATGCTGGTATATGCATCCCAGGCATCATCACCACAGGGCAAAAGCAATGCATCTTAATCATCTAGCCTGTACCACAAGGAAGTGGCTAATATAATTGAAAGAGTTCACACAACCTATGCCTTCCAAATCAAATACTCTCATAAACTATTGTCATGGTTGATAGAATGATAGGTTATACATGTAGACCAGTTAGTTGGTCTCTAAAGACTTTTTTTTATTTATTTTGACTCGACGGCTTTTGAGACCAGCCGTATTCTGCATTAACACTATATTGTACTTTTCCGCACACCATAACTGCATATGATCAGATGCACGCTATTAATTGAGTGTTCTAAAGGATCATTAGAAGAGGGATTATACTTACCATCTGGGTACAAAGGTTAGTCTAAATAAATTTATTAATTAATAGCGTGCAGTCCGATCATTGGTAGTTTATGGTTGAAGAACGGTCCATATAGTGTTAATGCAGAATATGGCTGCTCTCAAAAGCCGTCAAGTCAAAATAAAAAGAAAGGCTTAGAGACCATTAGCTGCTATAGTTATACATGTTGATCTTGGGAAATAATTGCAGCTTCCATTGCCTGCATCTTCACAGAGTAGTCTAAGTGATACTCACATCCTTGCATGTAGAGAAGTGCCTGAACTAATGAACATTATCTCTTTTTGTGTATTTTATCAAAGTCACATTTTTACTGGACCTAAATGATTTGAATTTAAATTTGAATTTAATATTTTTACAAGGAAGTCCCAAACTAACCAAGTGCAAAATCAGATGATAGGTTGGGTCGGCATGACGTCACGAGCTTAGCACCTACTTTCCGCCATATTGCGGAGGTGAAAACAATTGCTTAGTAACAGTACGGTAGCGTTAGTTATGACTTATGTTCGATATTGCTATTTGCAAACCTTTTTTTCAACCTATATTTTGTTTCTTATTTCTGTTTTCTGCTCAGAAGAGTTGCATAGTCTTCTGTACAACCAGGATTTAAAACCATGAATGTGTGTCAGTCGAATATTTTTAAAGATGTAATATATTTTAGGTTGATAAGGCAGGAAGGAAATCTCATGCGGGAAATGATACCACCATATTGTGCAGACTACATTCATCATCTTGAGGACTTGTTTAAGTCCACTTATCAATACTCTTTCACTTCAGCAAGTGCGACTAAACTACAAAATCTGATTTATATTTTATATGGTAGAGTACAATACACAGTCAACATCGTTGACCAGATTCTATTACTGTGATAGGATATTAACTGTCAAGGTCCTGATTATAAATTCGTAGAATACTACAAGTTAGCATGTCATATCTTTAAAGAAAAGCTGTCAATTCTTCGGTAGATGTTATATTCAAAAGTCTCTAAACTAAGTTACGAAAATGATATTTGACGTCAGCTTTGTCTTACCAAGAGAAAAACGCTGTTAGTTTGTGGGATTTGTTTTGGTATTTCTCCTTTTCTTTGTTTTTGGATTTTAATGACAATCGACTTAGAAATAAAAGGAAAAAAGAAAGAGAAGCATAGTATCCGTATCCAGAATTCACTAAACTTTACCATCAACCTCTCATTCTGTTAGGCCTACCCCTAGTCCTCCGCCAGAATTGGTTGGTAAACCCACTCAAGTTCCCAAAGGTTAACGCTTGTGTTCATTTCGAAATGTTTTACATACCACCATGTAAATATTCCCATATTTTCTGTCATTACACATTTTTAAAAAACACTATATTTTTGTTACCTTTACAAAAACATGTAAAACGTGCATAGGAAAATGCAACGAAGGACAGCAATTTTTTTTCTTTCTTCTCATTTCAATATAAAATGAATGTAGATTATTTTTTTAACTCGACTCCATCACCTTAGATTCTCCAAATTTTCAAGAATCTGCTTTTCGACCCTGACAAATTTGCCAAATCAATTCGTTTTTCTTCTTGCCTGTAGACTGGAATTTAACATGCACCTAAATACTTCGGTCTAAAATTTTGAATTAGCTTATTATGTTGTTAAATTTTCATGACGATAATTAGAGATTCCCCGTTTCTTGCTTCAGCGAAAATTGTGGGTCCATTGCTATTTTTTACAAAATGTCTTAGCACTAAATGCCCTTTTCAAGTTTTGCATGCTGCTTATTTTTAAAGTGGTTGGTTTGTTGGTTCGTCGGATGGATGGATGGACAGACATACATATGGACAGCCATAGATAGATAGATAGAGAGAGAGAGAGAGAGAGAGAGAGAGAGAGAGAGAGAGAGGGAGAGAGAGAGAGAGATAGATAGATAGATAGATAAGAGCTCACTTGATCATGTGTGCAGCAAGAAATCTTTAATTCTAATCAATGAATAAATGCTGATACTACTATATCTTGCCAGTGTTTCGACTTTCAGTGAGAATAAAATAATGTAGATTAATTTTTAACATACGGTAGGTTTGTGAAATGAACTGATTGCCATTTAATACGCTATTATTGGTTAATTTATCATTCAAATACCCACCCATAGTAGTCAATTTCCATTTTTATGTGTATTGTGAATTTAATTAAAACCTGCTAATTACTGTAGTATCCTGGTCATTCTGATGATTAAAGAGATTAAAGAAATGGCACACAACCAGAGTAGTGAATCATTTTAAAGAACAATAGAGGGTGGCTGGTATTTTTGGCATGCTAATGCACCCAGTCTACATGTCATATATTTAGTTTGGATTTTGCATTATAAATGCAAATATGAACGATTGAATGTCAAGGAAATAAGTGTGGTTTGACGTGATTTATAATCTGGGAAAGATATAAACGATTGAAAAGCTGAGTGGTTAGTGGTAGAATTTTTAGCTTATTTGTTGATTTAAACCTATATTAGACACTTGTATATCTATGTGGTTATTGGTGAGAGAGAAAAGACGTATTTTGAAATTTTGGAAGAGTTTATAATTATTTAAATTTTCCTTTTGCATATGATGGTTTGTGTACCCACCAACACTGCAAATCTTAGGCATATCTTAAAATGTGTAAATGTCCCCCACACGGCACATGTTACTCAAGTAACTATTACAATAATGGTTGTTTTCACCTCGGCGGTCATAACCATGCACTGAAAATGCCCGGATGTGAAAAAGTGCCCGGATTCCCAACCCAACCTATAGATTTGGCTACTGTTTGATCCCAACGGTGCTTGAATCTCTTACACGGAGTCTGGAACAAGAGTAAAGTCAAGTCAAGCAACTATTTTTCTTTATGTGAAACCAGTCAGATAACCTCAGATTATTTTTTTATATGAAAGTATCATGTGAAAAATTAAACTGGGATTTTGTATATTTTCCAGTAAGAAACATTTGATGATTTGACCAGAATTGTCCTGAACTTTGCCAGTGTCACAAATAGCAATTTTTTCCCACTTATTTCATCTGGTAATTGTTTTGGCATTAGCCATTTTATCTGTTAGTTTGTACATACAATCATGAATTTGGAGTGTTGAAATTCAAAGAGACCATGAGAGAAAGACACAAACTTGGATACACAATGTACTGGAATCTATCTGTTACACAAACAAATCCTTTGTTCATATTGACAAATCCATCATTACAGTGCATTGGTACATCATAATCTACTTATGTTGACATATGGCCAAGTACTGTGTACTTTGATATACTTAATCATGCTATTGGATCATGCCTATAATCAAATGAACTCTGAAGACGCAAACAGAAACAGTTAATTAAATGAGGGCTAATTCTTCTGCTGTTTTGCAAACAAACATAAATACATATAAAACAGTGTTGCTGAAACTTAAGAGAAAACTGATTACCTTTAAAGTACCAATTTCTGTGTATTAATACAGAGCAAATGGGAAAAAAATCTCAATCAGAATTATATACTGTTAACAGTGCAACATTATCATAAGTAAACACAAGTTAGACATTGCATGTTCATCATCTCATCCAAAGAGTAAGTTAACAAAATTAATAGCATCTGAATTTAGTGCAAATTCATTAAACACAGTCACTGAACCTGATATTATACTTGGCAGTCTAGACCTACAATGTAAGACAAAAGCAGATGTTTTTGTTCTAGTGTTATACCCATCATCCCCACCCGCCCCACCCAACCAAAAATATAGAGTGATATATCTTTTATGTTGTATGACTACTAGCAGTCCAACAGTATTTACATGTAGTGATGGTAGTAATGCTTCAAGTGCAATACCATGTCATGAATGGGTCAAAAGTTCGTAAACATTTCTCGACAGTTGGAAAATTCGGCATCCGTGGCTGAGATATAATGCAAAGTTAAAGCAGATGTTCCGTGATACATGTATCAAGGCACAAAATCATCAATTTGTTTACATCTGGCTGTAATATTTTGACGAAGGAGTGCGTCACCAAACATGAATCCAGGCAGGGTAAGTAATATGTTAATTTTGGTCATTGATCTTTCACTTTTGCCATCAGTCCTGTGTTACGACTGCAAAGACTTAAACTATGCAATAAAAAATAGCATAAAAACAACAAATTTTGCATAATTGAAAATAATTTATTCTAAAAATACAGGAATGAAAGAATTAATTTAACTTACAACATTTTGAATGAATTCCTATTTCTTTAAAGTTCTATAAATTCTGAATATGTTCCAACGAAAAATGCCCCTTCTTTGTTGAAGTTTCAGATGTACAGAAAGAATTGAAATAGTTGAATAAATTTTGTAAATACCATACAGTTATTCTAACGTGTTGCAAAACGTAAAGGTTTCAAAGTCCAAGTTGTGTGAATGAATCCAAAAACACGCTGATTGGGACCTACCATAGGTAAGTTTTTTTGGACCAGTATACATGAAATTCTCAAAAGGACATGCTGTTTCTTCATTTGGAGTGTGTTGTTTGCCCCACCCCCCACGGTCCCCATTTCATATTCTGTACCATAGCTGAAGGTTAGAATAGACTTGAGCCTCTTTGATGTACTTCAAAGAAACTGCCTGTTCTACAGTGAGTGAAAGCACTAGCAATTGATTGACAAACAAACAATGCCTTTTTTGTTGTTGTTGGGCTTAAAACTGTTTTTAAGCACATAATAGGCTATACATGGAAGCCAGTATTGTTGGTGGAGGAAGAGCCCAGCAAAACCACAGAAACAACCACCAACCTACAAGAAGCTGCTGGCAAGCTTTTTCACATACACACATTGTCTTACCCACACTGTCCTTTTTTGTTATAACTAACAATGCGTAAAATGGGTGTGAATTTATATTAATAGTTAAAATGTTGTCTGAAGCTACTATTCATGTGATAACTATTTACCACATTGTATATCCCACCTTATTTCCTTATTTTTAACTAGTATATGGATATAACAATATTTTTCTGAATTGATTTGTTTATATATATATATTTATGGCACATTAATGCCAGATGTCGACTCATTGGTGCTCGTTTAAGTTTCATTGGTGGGAATGGAGATCTTACTTGCTTGTTGAGAAAAATTCTACAGCATTCAATGGGCATTCTTGGGATTTCAGCAGCAATTCACTACAAGTAAAGCATGTAAAGCGCTGTAATTTTTTTTCTCTCTGAACTCCTGGTAGATGGAGCTAGCCATACAAAGGGGGTGGGTGGCATTTAATTACTCATTGCACAAAATCGACGGTTGTAGTATAAGTCACTTATCTGATATCAAAGGGTTTTAAAGTTCCTTACAAAACTATTATTTAGAAAATAATATACATAATATAGATTTGCATAGTACCTGATGTTTCCATTTTAAAAAAATGAGGGAGACGCTATATATCAGAAATTTAGATTTTTACATTTGATAAGGGACCATCCATTTAGTATGTATGCATGGAAGGGGTTAACCCAAATGCAAATGCTTGCGTATGAGAGAGGGTTTCTACTGATAATGTATGTACAATTGGAAATGGGGTGGGCTTGTTGAAATCTCTATAATAATTAGTCTAATATATAACTTATTTACTGGGTTCAGTAGGCATTTTAATTTTAGCAGACTCTAGACAAACTTTTTAAAGTAATGCAGCTTATTTCTTTGATGCAGCCAGACATTAAATGTTGGTGGAGTATCTGTTTTATTAAACACATTAATATTATTAATCCTTGATCATTTCTGTGTGGATTAAATATAGGCCGTTTTATAGAATTAGGGGGTGGAGGTGCATCAAATGTATGTATGCAGGTGGGGTGTGTAAAAAAAGTATGCACATGTACAGGTATGGGGGAAGATTCAAGCTTTGTCTGATTTTTGAATACATACTAAATGGATGGCCCCTAATACATTTTTTTTAGGTGACAACAGTCATACCTATCCGCTAATTTTGATGCAGGATGCAAAGACCATGGAAATAGCAAATAAACTCTGTTTCTCAACTCTAGAGAATTTAATGAGAATCAGCATGTTAGAGAATTTAATGAGAATCACCATGTACAGATGTGAAGAATTAGACTTTAAAACTACATTCAACATGTGATTAGCCCTGAAATTGCGATGGATCATTATGTGCCATTCGATAGCATTCAGTCATGCAATGATTTATTTTGTAATATTATAGCTGTAAATTTGTTAAATATAAAATAATTACTATCCCATCTATTTCGGTTTTCATTGCCTATAAGTTTCTGACCCGCATGATTACATTTTTAGGCTAAATCTTCTACCCCGTAATATTTAGACTTTGCAATTTAAGAATCAGTTTACTAAATGGTTTATGAAAACAGATGATCAAATTAAGTGGTATGTCCAAGACAGAGCGATGTCTGCCATTACAGGTTCACTTATGGTTTTAAAACTGATTTAAAAAAGAAAATATTGCAAATATAAAATTAAAATCTTCATTTTTGTGTTGGTTTCAATTAGAAAGTGTTCTTCATTGATTCTGATCTATTAACACAAGTTGGTATTTAAAAACAAATAGAGGTTTATTTTTTGTTGTCAAATGGTACTGAGTAGGTTTAACTTATGGAAATTGGGCATTGATAACTTGCTTGGGAAAGGGTTAGTGGTCTGTACAATATTAAAACACACAGCTGTGATTGTGCAAGAGTTTGTGGGCATAATTGTAAGCAACACTGCATGCTAAATAACATGATTTAGCATACAATCATAAAATCAGGAATTCCATGGCTATGGTGAGGGGGCATCCATCTCCAAGTCATAAGCTATTGTCAAACATTGTACATGTACATATAAAAAAAAAATCCCAGTAATCCATTTCACCAGGTAGCACGACCCCTACTGAATGACTGATGTGTACTTGTCTTTTTGTTTATTTGTTTTGGAATTTGAAGAAAAGGGCACTTGCCATATATTATGTGACGTTGCTTCTGTTGGCTAACACTAACTAAAGTAATATGGCATTTTAAACAATCAAACCAATTGCACTTGGCGGTGCATATGATGTTGGCTTGTGAGGTAATGGCTATACAAAACATTTTGTATAGAAAAGTAACTGCTCTTGCTTTGAAACATAATTAATTATGTTGGATTAAATGATAATGTGATACTGTCAGAAAAAGAAATTGATCAATTATCTTTTATCTTTTGTTTTTTCTTAACAAATAGTTTACATGTAAATTTGTTTGCATTTTCGTTACACTTTCCATTTGGCTGCCCTGAGTGGCCGAGTGGTCTAAAGCGCTTTATGTTACGAATTACTGCCATCTTATCTCTGTGTGGGTTCAAGTCTCAGATTTGGCCATTGTGGGTATGTGAGAAAGCTTGCCAGTAGCTTCTTGTGGGTCGATGGTTCTTTCTATGGATTTTCCTGGGTTCTTCCTCCTGCATTAATACTGGCCTCCATGTATAAGCATATCATGTGCTGAAACAATGGCGTTAAACCCTACAACTACAACAACAACACTTTCCATTTGTAGACTGATGATGAGTCCCTGTGTGCAAATTTGGACTAACATTATTTACAGAGGAACCTTGTTAATCCAGACTCAGATGATCCAGAAACTTTGCTATCTGGACATATTTCAATGGGAATGGAATCACTAAATGTTAATCCAGAAATCCATATTCTGGAGATGTAAATAAAAGTCAGGACAAAAATGTAAAATTACTGTAAATCTTGCCTTGATATTCCAGAAATAATCAGTGCAAAAATAAGAAAATTCAAAACGTTGTGTATGAAAAGACAGATAACAGATTCACTTATGCAGATCTGGAAGTCTGTTTATTTATCAATCTCTGATTGGTCAAATTCTAGAAGTATTTTAAAGTTATAAATTGATTATGATATCATGTATGTGGAGAAACTTAAAGTATCGTGACCGTATTGTAACCAGTGATTGTATAAACTTGCTTTTTGTTGATTTGTTTGATTAGGATTTTTAACGTAGCTTTTTAAAAAAAATAGTCATATCGCTAGCAGTTAATAAATTATTTGCATTTTATTAGCTTACCATAAAGCATTTAACTGCTTGTATTTGTTGTACCTTTTACATTGGGGTCCCAAGTGGCCGAATGGTCTAAAGCGCTGTCCGTTACGGGCCATTGCCATCTCACCTCCGTCTGCGTGTGATCGAGTCTAAGATTCGGCAAATGTAGTATGTGAGAAAGCTTGCCAGTAGCTTCTCGTGGGTCAGTGGTTCTTTCCGGGGTTGTCCGGGTTCTTCCTCCACCATTAATACTGGCCACCATGTATAGCCTATATTGTGCTGAAAAATGGTGTTAAACCATAAAAAACAAACAAACCGTTTACATTATATATATTATTTATGGTGATACTATCAACCATGTGCAGATGATTGGAGATACCGGCCAACATAAAAAGGATTTGTCAGTTAAAGTAAAATAAACACGTCATTTGATGTATTCATTAATTAATTTCAACCATTATTGAATATACTCGTAATGCTAGCATGTATGTATGTATATATATATATATATATATATATATATATATATATATATATATATATATATATATATATATATATATATATATATATATATATATATATATATATATATATACATACACACATAGACACATATACAGGTATATGTATATATTAAATGTATATATGAAATGATAACATTGTAAACAAGTTGTCTGATTCAGTTATCCAGAACTCTCATTAATCCGGACATATTCACTGAGAATTGAAGGTGTATAGATTAACGAGACTCCACAGTATGTGCCAAACGTTGGTGAAATATATTGATGACAGCAATCTTGGGGGTAATTACAATAATTTACAAGGCAACTAGAAAAATGTGCTGGGCATCCAGATCTTTGTAGCTGGTTTCCCAGGAACAGTCTTGTATTTTTCAACCTTGGCTGTGAGATTGATTCTTATCTTTTGTACCTTTTAATACCTATGGTATTCGTTTTTTGTTTTGTTTATATGCTTATCAACTTAAGCATTTTCTTGTCTTTGACTTGAGATAGTTAATTGTTAAAACTATGAAGACAATACCAGTTGCATTGTTTGCAACAAAAATATGTTTAAATCATGTTGGCACCAAGTATCGAGTAAAGAACAGTGAGTATTGCATTCTTCAAAGTGAGTCTTGAATTGGAAAAAGCAAAAAAGGTAAAAAGGTATCAGCTTCAGACAGATGAGTTTAGGGTTAAGAATGGTGAATATTTATTTTGGGGTATCGAGTCATACAGTAGACACAGTTTTTATCTAATATAAATTTTGAATGCAGATTCACTTAAAATTATACTTTCGTTTGTCAATGTTTGCAAGTATTCCATATTGGTAACTGGACATTTTGTAACAAATAGTTCTTTACAGTGTCATCAAAATATTGTTACTGCTTTTACATTATGTATTTTATCTCATTTCTAATTACAATTTTTCCCTCCTTGATTTTGTATCCAACATGAAATGTATGTGAAGTCACATGTTGATTCAAGGCTGCTGTAAATGTGTATTGCGCTGAATCAAACATGCAGTTAACTAATGTTGTTCCGATTATCGATTATAATCAGTCATTAATTGTTGGGCAAACCAATCAGATAATCGATTGTGAAACTCCATAATAGATTGTGTGTAAAGGGAGACTATGTCTTTTAAATTGCATGAAAAACAAAAAGGCTAGTAAAACTCCTGTGTAACGGTAAGCTAAATAGGGCTTCCAATTCACTAAAGTTGATCTGAATTATTTATTCCCCTCACAACTTACAAGTATCAAACCATACATTATTTCATAGGTGCAAATTTCATAATTAGGAACATATAGTCATGTATACATGATTAAGCTGTTAAATTGTAAAGTTAGTAAATTTAACACATTTGTATTAATGTAGAATCCTTTGCAGTATTTGTAAATAATGGCAAACAAGAAAACTGTCCTTCCATAATTTAAATTATAATTATATAATTTAAATGTAGAAATTTTTCTTTTGCGTCAATGCATGTAGACATTATAGATGTCACAGCACTTATTTACACTGCTGTTTCAGCTAGCAACATATGCCAAGGATCAATGGGAATGAAGTGGCTCAGTGATCCTCGTCTTTGTAAGATGCAATCCCAATAAAATATTAAATTGCAATTTTTCATTTCTGCTTGAATTGTTTTGCAAAATCGTTTTTCTTATTAAATGAGACCGTATCATATTGTTATTTGATGTAATTAAATATCAATTTTTCTTTGTTATTCAGTACTGTTATAACACTTCCTAGATGGCATGTACCCAATAGAGTGCTCTCTTACTATCAATACAGATCGTTTGTATAGCCCATGAACCGTGCCATAAGAGGAGTTGTATTCTTTTTTGGCTGATCAATACAATAATTATCTTCTTGGTCCTCAGATGTATGCTATGAACTGTAAAAGATGGCAGACAAGCCACAAATCTCCCATTATTAGAGGACTTGAGACAAAACATGACTTTCATTTGTTAGTTGGTATTTTGTCATTGTGTATACCGGTACATTATATGCATTAATAAAGAGTAATAGGGTAAAGCTGGTTACTTAGATCTTTAACACTAGGTGCTATAAAAAAATAAGGTCGATATCATTGGTAAAGTTAAACGTTTCTATGTATGATATTTTGTAGGTGACTATCCATTGTCATTGGTATCTTGCTAGAAAAAGAAGTACTGCATTAATGTATACAATGCAAGTTAAAGGTGATGTATGGTGTGATTGATTTTTGTTAATAATTTTCCCAGTGTTTTTCAGTAAGCTTGATAGATTTGTTTCCAAAGTGAAACTTAGCAAGTTCTCACTGAATTTACCATCACATGAAAAACCATGCACATGCAGTCAGAAATCTAGACAATAGAACTTCACAAAATGTAATTAAATAAACATTAAATTATAAAAAAGCACAAATCAAATAGAAATTTTCAGAATTGGAAATTAAGGTCATTTTCCAACAGTAATACCTACTGTAGAATAAACGTGCACTTTGAATGGGTGTTCTAAGCAGCCATTTTATTTTACTTGCCTGTGGCAACTGATTTCATATAGTACTTGCCATTTCAATGTACCGGTAATGGTGCTCTACATGTAAATGAGAATAGTTGCTTGTCTGTGTTAAATGCAGAGATTTTTCAGAACTGGAAATTTAGAGAACATTCCTTCTATAGATGTTAGATTACTAGTACAGTTTGAATGCCTTTTCAAATCAGCCTTGTAAGTCTACTTGCCCATGGCAAGTATATTTCAGATATAAGTTGCCCATTCAATTTAATGGTGCTCTACATGTAAATTGGGATATTTGCTTAACTGTGTGACATGTTTTGCCTGAAGCAATGGGAATTTTTAAATGCCTGCAATTATTATGTACCATAAATATGTACTTATTGCAACACTATATATGACTATACAGTCTGATTTTGTGACTATATGCAATATATGCTGCAATCTGCTGTTGCATACTGTACTGGCAAATCAGGGTCTGTGTTGTTAATTTTACGTGCTGATCCTGTCAGACTGCATAGATCTAATGGTACATGCACATAATGCAATGACCAGTCTTGATCTGAACAGTATGCTGTTGCATCCAACTTGTATGTAGTATGTATGGTAGTTTGACTGTACGATGCAATAATTTGTAATCTAAGTTTTGATAAATGCCTGATTCCTTATTTCATTAATCTTTTTGTGCTTTTTTTCCAGTTGTCGGAACTGATGATGACCTTGTCCACATTCCATTACAGAAGTCCCAAGATGTCAGTTCAAAGATTGACAGTGTGGGACCAGAAATGGAAATAAAAAGTTCAACTCTTGTCCCTTCCAATGCATTCATGGATCAGATATCAATTATTAAGGGTCAGCTTAACACTGGTCTCGATGCTCTCAGCAAGAATGATGTAGATAAAAACAAGTTTGCTGATGCTAAAACAGAAAATGTGCCATTGGACACAAAGCCTGTACCTCTTGATGCAGTAAAAGGTCAGATTGAAATAACGCAGAGCCAGATGAACAAAGTTCTTGATGTCTTCCAAGCTTCTACCAAGCAGCCAGGTAATTTAGACTGGGTCCATGCATTTTCAGAATTAAATGGCTGCCTAGTGTTCTGGTGACCAAACCAGAATTCAACATCAAAAGGGATGCATTTTTAATATGGACACTTAAAACCCATAAGACTTCCTTTTGTTTTTACTGTTTGTTTTTATTCGATATTCTCTTTGATAAAATATTTGATTTTTGTCATGTTTTGGGGGAAAATACAGAACAAGTGATTATATCTTATAGCAGCCTACATTGTACATTTAATTTTATATATGGTAGCCCAGCTCCTACACTCTGGTAGCCCCTAGGCTTTTCATACAGGATGGCTTGGATTCTTATTGCACATTCAAATTGTAATTACTGACAGTAGTTTCTCCATGACAAAGAAAGAGGGAAGGAACTAAAATGAAAAAAAAAACAATTGAAAGGATTGTAATAAGTTCTGTCATTGTGTATGTAAGATATGCTTATTTACATTGACATGCCGGAACCTTTTAATGGCACAGAATATTTTAATTCATCCATAGGAAGGATCCAATGGATTAAAATTTCAACCTTAGAATGAAAAGATCATTTTAGGGAAGCATAGCAGAAACATTCAAGTATTAGTAATTTACCAGCCCCAAAAGACCAGTTTTGATTTTTTTCCCTCATCTGAAAATACTAAAATTAACTTTTCCTTTGAGCATCAAACTCCTGTAAAGATAGTAGACTGAATTAATTTCATTGTGTTTTTTTTCCTTGATATTTTATTGTTAAATTCTCATGTTTTATTCAGTGTAAGAATTGGGCAAGTCGGAATTGAAATAGCATTGCCTTCATATAAATCCATATGGTTCAGGTGATGTGGGTAGGTAAGAAAGTTTGGCAGTAGCTTCCCATGGGTCAGTGGCTCCTTTCAAATTCTTCCTCCCCCCCCTCCCCATGAAAATACATCATGTATAGCCTGTCGTGTGCTAAACAATGCCATTAAACCCACACTCTTTTTAAATTGCTGTACAGCTGACAGAAAATGAAACCAATTTTCAGTTTGGTCATTTTGAAGCTACTTTTTCATTTGGGATTACTAATTTACTAGCAATTACCCTAGGACATGAGTGATAAATTTCAAGATAAAACTTGGGGCCCCAATTGGCCGAGTGGTCTAAAGCGCTCTCCGTACAGATCACTGCCATCTCACCTCTGTCTGCATGGGTTTGAGTCTAAGATTCGGCTGATGTAGTTATGTGAGAAAGCTTGCCAGTACCTTCTCGTGGGTTGGTGGTTTTTTCCAGGGTTTTCCCGGGTTCTTCCTCCACCAGTAATACTGGCCGCTATGTATAGTCTATCGTGTGCTGAAAAATGGCGTTACACCATTCAACAACAAGATAAAACTTAAATAATTAAAAGATAAATAAAAAAAACAAATTGTGATTAGCAAGTTAATATAAAAAAAATTACAAAAAAGTATTTTTTAAAATGGGACCTTTTGTTTAGCAACTGCGATACACAGACAAATATGGATGTTTATATATGTGATTATCAGTTTGCAGTACTGATAAGTATTTATTGCAAATAATTGGGAGCTATCACTCCTGATCACGGAATCAGATTTTGAGCCAGTGCTGCCATAGCCAGCATTAATTTGGTCATTTCCAGCAGCCATTCGATACATTATCCACTTCCATTTATATCAGTGTTTCAGTCGTTATAATCTTCATTGGCTTAAGTAGTGAGCATGAAAAATCCAATATTCTTTAATTCATTAGGATCCACTCATTTAGAACTCTATCAAGAAAGGACTAATCTTGATCAATGAAAAGCTTGCCATATGGCCCCAGACTTACATCCAAGACTTTTTGTTCTTGCCTAAGAGTCAGAACACAGTACAAATTTACAAAAAATATAGACATTTAAAATGTATGTGCAATTTATTTGTTGTCTCTGTTCATTGTACATCCTTTTGGATTTCACTGTTTCTAAAAGTGCAAGGTAATGTCTGGAGAAAACACTGCCGCATGTAGAATCAATGGATATGATTCTGTTGTCTTGATAATGCTGCTTAGTATTGATGCATGGCAAATTTGTCATAACTTTGACCTGAAATTACTTTTATATTAGTTGCTAAGAATTTTGAAGCTATCTTGTCTCACAAGTTGGTATAATTGTTTTTCGATAGATAAAATTTTTTCTTACATTACAGAAAGTTAGGCAGGCTAAGTAGCAGACACGTGAAGTCATGTATTATAGGACTAAATTATCATGGTTGGGTATTTATTATTGTGTAAATATTAGCTAATCAAACTACATTTTAGCTAAATACCACATAAGTTAAAACAATGTAATCATACAGACCTTCCTGCACTCCAACACTCACCCCTTTAGCCAAAGATAGCATATAGCAATTTTTAGAAGACAATCTTAAATTTATTTGCATTTTGCTTCAATAAATATATTTTGTTATCACAGCTCAGGGTCATGATGAGCGATATCACTATAAATCTACAGGAATTCGTTTCGAAAGATTGAAATATGCAAAAAACAAGAACATTGATAGATAAAGCGTCACATGCCATTTGCAAGCATAATGTTGAAACAAAAAGAATCGCCTCGTTTAAACAACATCCAGATATTAAAAGAAATATTACCATAACAAAATTCCTTACATAACTGGCCTGATATGCTGACACTGCTTAGTATTACTAAATTACTAATGAGTCAAGTGAAGATGGGAACATGAATAAATATATATATATATATATATATATATATATATATATATATATATATATATATATATATATATATATATATATATATATAAAATAAATATATATATATATATATATGTGTGTGTGTGTTAAATAATCATGTATGGGTATTTATTGTAAATTGTTACATAATTATGCATAAACTTACTTTGTAAGTGGTTAAGTCCGATTGACACATCAATAAATATCCAACCATTATCATCTAATCCTACAAAATGTAAACGGAAAAGACTTTAAAATATTAAATATTTTAGTAGCCTCAGTTACTTGGACTCTTTATATCTCTTGCTACTCATTAAAGTAATCTGTGAAGGCCAGTATCTAGTATAGGACACATATTTTTTTTAATGAAATATTGTCATTGAAAATTTTCACACTCTTTGGGAATGGGGCTGAAATTACAGCCCTAAAACAGTCTTCATATTTAATAGAGTTATACTCCATTTTGAACTTTTGTCTAGGAGAAAATACAGAAAAACAGGCAAAAAATGCTGTTGTACAGAACATAAATGAAACTGCTGCAGTGAAAGAAAATGTGAACAATCAAGCTGGTGCTCAAGTGGAACAGAATGGTGTTCAAAAATCCACTAATGCCGAGGCTAACACGCAGGATAGAAAGCAGCCTGAAAACACTTCTCAACATGCGAGCAGCACCCAGAATACTCAGAAGCAGGAAATTGTGGATCAAAATGCTTTTGCAGAATCTCTAGATAATACTGATCCAGAAGTGACTGATAACAGCAGCGAGCTGTCAGTTGAGTTTACAAGCGCTGTATATCCATTTGCACAGAAAATAGGTATGGTGTAACTCACTCCAGACTCCTTACTGTAATATACAGTAAAACCTTCATAAAGCATCATTGACTTGGATACTCCCCATCTCTTGAATGACTCCTTTACTCTAGTTTATATAATTTTCTTGCCAGTAACCACATAAAGCTCTAAGCTAACATTTGAATGAAGCACTTGGAGTTTTGGGAGTTTTACTGTGAATACATCATATACTTTGCAAAAGCAGCAAGTGGTTTTCATTTGCCATATATACTCACATATAGGTTTAAGTCCAACTGTGAACAGTATGCACCCTGATCTGTCATTGCATATTGTGCAGACAGAGCAGGGTTTGTTTTATATGTTTGCTAATTAATCTTTACAAACTGCATAGGCCCATTTCCTGCAGGTGTATTACATACAGATCTGGGTCTGCAGTTGACAGTTGGATCTGACTTACAAGGTAGTATATACGGTACCTCTTTTACAATGTGTGTTACTTTTCATTCTTCATCTTCTCCTCCTCCTCCTAGTTCAACTGCAACTACGACTAATGCTACTAATTATAATAATAGAACCACTACTAATACAAACATCACCTCTGCCACTAATACTGTTACTGTTAGACAATAACTGCACCTAAATATCAGATGGACTCATTTTCTTTAAAAAATAAAATATGCAGTGATTTCTCCAGAATTTTCTCGCCATGGGGTGTTAGTGGGAGAGGGGATCCATATGTCATAAAATGAGCACAATAGAAACTATACATTCCAATGGTCATGTGTTAAGTATGCACCGAATACCTTCCTTAGTGGGCAACCTGCGTATGTTGTTCCGATTATCGATTATAATCGATCATCAGTTGGTTGAGCAAATAATCGATTGTGAACTCCATAATCGATTGCGTGTAAAGGGAGACTACTTTTTAGGTGAATGCAAAGCACAAAGGTTAGTAACACTCCCAGCCACTAATGTTTACCTGAAATTTATCAATTCCCTTCACAAATATAAATATGAAACCTTATGATTCATAATTAGGAACATATAGTCATAATTACATGGTCAAGTTTTTAAATTGTTGAGTTAATCAATTTAAACATCTTTTGTAGTATTTATAAACAATGACAAACAAGAAAAACATGTCCTTCTATACTTTATATTATAGACACATCACATATGAATGAAAGAATTTTGGATGATTGCAGCAGTATTTCAGTTACATTTGCCTGATCAGCCATTAAAAGTTGTGTTAATTTAACAAAGTTGTAGAACAAATATAGCACAATGTAATATTATTGTCAGGTTAAAGTATACATGTCATTAATTTAAAAGAGATTACTCCTGTACATTTATAAACATATTGAAATCTTGATCAAAGATATAACAGTTTAAAAAAAATTAAAATTCTTAGTAACCGATTATAATCGCTGATCAGTTGGTTAAGGGGAACCGATTATCGATTATGAATTTCTGACCGATTCCCATCACTAAACCTGAGGATTGTCCTTCCTTAAGAAATGCACTTTGCTCCAATTTCTTTTAAATGATACGGTCATTCACCATTATAATCAATCAACTAACCATTTCTACAACATATTTCAATTATGCCTGGATTTTTACCCTTGCTGTACATTTTAATAACTAAATATGATGCAGAATACAGTTTCTTTAAGATCTTTAGCTTTAGCTTGTTAAACTCACCAAATTTTACTGCTGTATATCTAAAAATGAATGCTGGTGTGTTTGAGGGGCTTGAATGGAAATATGCTATAGACCACAAATCACATCTTATCTGAGATAAGGTAATTTGTTTATTATACCAGTATACCAAAAGTGTTTGTGTATTTGTATTACCAGGTACAGGTTGTGCTTTGTTAGTTGTATGCCATTCTTTTATCAAAAAGGTACAGCAAGTGGTGAAAATGACAAAGCGGACACGTTGGATTCAATGCCAGATGAAGATGACTTTCAAGGTATGCATCCTTCAGTAATTTTTGTTCCATTCCAGGTCAGTGATATGGTTATATATACTATCTGTGTCTGTGTGTGTGTGTGTGTATACATACATACATACATACATACATACATACATACATACATACATACATACATACATACATGTACATATCCTGATTTTACAGTAGTTTTTAAATTTCATGTATAATTAATAATCATAATCTTTTTAACAAACAAAAAATAATGTTTTGTTTTATAAAAGTAAGTACACGTAGATACAGTAATCATTCCTTTTTAATAAACAAAAATCAATGTTCTGTCTTATAAAAGTAAGTACATGTCTATACAGTAATCACTCCACTTTTTAATAAACAAAAATCAATGCTCTGTCTTATAAAAGTAAGTACATGTCGATACAGTAATCACTCCTTTTTAATAAACAAATATCAATGTTCTGTCGTATAAAAGTAAGTACATGTCGATACAGTAATCACTCTTTTTAACAAACAAAAAATAATGTTTTGTCTTATAAAAGTAAGTACATGTCGATACAGTAATAACTCTTTTTAACAAACAAAAAAATAAGGTTCTGTCTTATAAAAGTAAGTACATGTCGATACAGTAATCACTCCTTTTTAATAAACAAAAATCAATGTTATGTCTTAAAAGTTAGTACATGTCTATACAGTAATCACTCCTCTTTTTAATAAACAAAAATTAATGTTATGTCTTATGAAAGTAAGTACATGTCGATACAGTAATCACTCCATTTTAATAAACAAAAATCAATGTTATGTCTTATAAAGTAAGTACATGTAGATACAGTAATCACTCCATTTTAACAAACAAAAATAATGTTTTGTCTTATAAAAGTAAGTACATGTAGATACAGTAATCACTCTTTTTAACAAACAAAAATAATGTTGTGTCTTATAAAAGTACGTACATGTAGATATAGTAATCACTCTTTTTAACAAACAAAAAATAATGTTTTGTCTTATAAAAGTAAGTACATGTTGATACAGTAATAACTCTTTTTAACAAACAAAAAATAATGTTTTGTCTTATAAAAGTAAGTACATGTCAATACAGTAATAACTCTTTTTAATAAACAAAAATCAATGTTTTGTCTTATAAAAGTAAGTATATGTCGATACAGTAATCACTCCTTTTAACAAACAAAAATCATTATTCTTGATGGAACAAACACCGACTTTGGATTCCATAAATGTAAGTCACATGGATATTACTAGATACCTCATTACACTTAAGTATATTGATAAGTTGTTTATTATATCTAGCAGAAACTCCAAATATATGTCTGTCTTTTTAAAAAGAATACAATAGGAGAAACACTGTAGATAGTTAGAAAACAAGACAAAATTATCCCAATATTAATAGTAATATCAAAGGTCTGAGTCACTGCAACTTACAGAAGAAAAATTGTTTCTACACAAATTGTCTTATAAAGTAAGTACAAGTCGATACAGTAATTACTCCTTTTTAAAAAACAAAAATCAATGTTATGTCTTATAAAAGTAAGTAAGTAAAAGTAAGTAAATAAAACTTTCATTTCTTTGCCATGTACCATTACCATAGTTGGTACATTGTGTACCATAGCCAGGCCTCCTCCCATAAGATCAAGGTCATTGATAGGGAAGCTGTAATTATACGACTAGTAACATTGTATGGAGTATAACTTTTGACTCACCTAAGTATGTTTAAATTGTTGATGATATTTTAAGGAATTGTAGCCGGTTATTTATCATGGTCTAAATAGGATCTGACATGTACCATAGGTATATTCCCTACCTCAAGGGCAAGGTTCAGACAAGGGTAATTCTGCGATGTGTAACTTTTGTCATAAATATAATTTTTGAACTACTAAAGATATATTAAATATTGGAAATATTACCCAATTATATTTCATGACTTGATGGTGTCTTCATTTACTGTAGGTTTTTCTCCAACTTGAATTTAAGGCCACAGCAAGAAAAAATGCATTTCTGTGATTTTATCCTTGCCTGAGAATGATTTTTGAACTACTAAAGATATATTAAATATTGGAAATATTACCCAATTTATTTTATGAATTGAAGGTGTCTTGATTTACTGTAGGTTTTTCTCCAACTTAAATTCAAGGCCACAGTAAGGGAAAATGAAGCTTTTCCTCAAGTATATATTGCAACTTGAACTTGTATTGCATATTATAGTCAAACTACTTTTTCTGGGGCAAGGTCACATACAAATTTTTTTGTATACTTTTCTGGAGTGTAACTTTTGAACAACTGAAGATATTATAATGAAACTGAAGTCAATTATATATCATGTACAGAGGGTGTGTCAGATACTGTCCCCTGCAACAAGGTTAAGATCACATTATGAAGAAATATAACTGACTAGTATCTTTGTCCATGGTATACTTTTGAACCAATGAAGATATTTTAATGAAAGTTTACCCTGTTACATGTTTTGTCTTGACAGTTTTCTTAGTTAAAGTTTAAATCCCAGTCATCAAGGTCAAGGTTAACCTGTTTCCATATCCAGGTATCTTATCCTTTTTGACCCCAGAAGAAAGAATCTTTCATACAATAAAGGCCTTTTGATGCCAAATCTGCCTTAATGTACTGTTTGTTTTACTCTTGTATAACAAATTGGTAAGTTGTGTTGAGAGGTTCAGATCTGGTGGTTTTAATAGAGCTTTCTCATTGGCCCAGTGAGATCATTGTTTTCATGTGAAGCACTAGTAAGAGATGGCTTGAGTTCCAAAGGGTTATTCTAGTTTTTGTTGACCAGCATATTTAAAATTACTTTTTTTATTTATTAATTACAGTTGATGATGATGATGATGCTGATAGTACCAAGGAACAGACCAAACCCAAATGGTTTGATGAGATGATGGATGATGAGGATGAGGAGAAGAAAGAGAAAGATGGGGAAAATGATGATTACATTAACTATGATGGTTTGTTACCTTTGGCTCTTTAAACATTTACCACATTAGCCTGTCTTCCATGTTCTAGCATTTGTTTTTAGCTCCTCTGGCCATAAAGCTAAGTAAGCTTTTGTTATAGCCTTGCATCTGGATTGGATCTTCCATCATACTTCTCAAAAATCACTGGGCCAGTTTTAATTGAACTAGGAAAAAAATGTTACTCAGGACATGCCAAAATTATATGGGTACTCCTCTGGGAGTGATGTGGCTTCAGTAGCAACCCAAAAATAATTTTCTTCCAATTTCTCCTGAATTCTAAATGCCTCTACTTTTGATCAATCTTTATTGGCATCAGAATTGTGTCAGGTGTATTTTTCTAATTGAACTGAATACAGTGAACAAAGAAATACAAGAATGAATGCTTGGGTCTGTGAAATTTATCCAGGATCAGTAAAAATTATAATAGGTTGATCCTATGGATCAGTTAAAAGAAGTTCTATTTTCAGGTCCAGAGGTCGGGAAGCCAGTGCAATCACTGGTCCAGCAGAAGTTACTCAGATTAAAAACTTAACTGTGATTATGTCAGATACATTATTCGTTATTATATCTCGTTATTTATGGTCCATGACCACTGACAGTGTTGCATGCAAACCCGGTGGCTTGCTTGGATTAATCCCCCTTTTTTTTTACATGTAGTCTTGAAATTCGCAAAACCAGTTTTATACCAGCACGGGGCATTCTATTTTCAGCTCATAATGTTTGTATGTGCATGTAGCTTTGTTGAGCATTGTAACTAAAGAAATTTTACATGTTCTATGAGTTTTTTTGTTGGTGTTTTTTTTAATATAAAACATAAAATCAAATTCAGTAAATAACTTGAAGACCCACTTAGTCCTGATGTAATACATTCTTAGTCTCTGCACACAGTTAACTCAAAGCTAATGAAAACTTTAACCAGAATGTTGGGCTTCTAGCACTTTACTTTTTTGAAGTTCTACTTTATCTGAAATGTCAGCAATGAAAGTTAGAAAAAGAAGGTTAGACTGTTTTTGCAGATGAAGATGACATGGTTGCTACAGCTTCAGAGGAAGACTCTGCAGAAAGGTCCACGCTGCTCAATCCTTATCATTTTGATTCCAACATAGACCTAACGGGGACTGCAGTGGGTAAGGAGTGTCTAAACTGAGAATTGAAGAAATAGTGAGAGAGAGGGAGATATTCCATCATATTTCAAAAATTTATAGTAACATTTCCTAATTAATAGCTAGAATTTGAATTGATGATAAGTTTTTTAAGTGAGAAGTTTGGGGCTAATTTTTATAGGGACAAATTTTTTCTTTTATAAAGTAAATGGGTCTTATTTGAGTTGGTTGCGGAGAGAGGTTTTATGTATCAGATATTGCATATATTAAATACTACATAGAAGCACTTAGATTTTCAGTTTTGATAAGAAATTATAGTTTTATATAAGGATATTTAACATTAATCAAACCTGTCAGTAGCACCTACAGATGGTTAAGGCAAAACTAGCAACAGATGGTATGTCTAAAATTAAATCATCACTGACTTAAAATAGTCATTGATCTTAGTTTGTTTTGCGCACCATGACAAAACACAAATTTTGCTACTGATCGACAGCTTACATACGATTATGAAACATTAATAAGATGCATGAAAATGCCTTTTTGGTCAGACAGCTACAAAACAGGATTGACTTTTTGGTTACACAGCTTGTATCACTTTGGCTAAAACAGCTGTTCATGCTTCAAAAATATCATCTGAATTGGCTCAACTCGCTAAGATTGAAAGACAATCAGCTTATGTGAGAAGCCTGTGATCAATAGGAAATTAAAAGAAGCTGTATGTGGCTACTTTTATAACCCATATATGGACATTTTCCCAGCTATTATGAACAAGTTTTAAATATTGAATGACAACTGACCCATTTGTAAAGGGATGTAACTCATAACTTCCACGTCTGCTTCAATGGTATGACTTCTTTTTCCACTATCCAACAAGCAAAAAGACTAATTTTTTAACTTGATATATGGACATCTTTTGAATTAGACTGTCGGTGTGATTGGAGTTAAGTGAGTGCATCAGTTTGTATCATATGTTTTTCTTTAAACAATACCTTTTATGCTTCGAGCAATCACTCTTGATATGAGCTGCTGACCACTTAAGGGAGGGAGAAACCACTGTTGATTAGAAAAATACATGGCTACTGACTGAAGAAGGCAGGAGACAATTGCATAAAGGATATTATTAGATGAAATTTGCAGGATGGAGTATATTAAAATGACTGAGAAGGTGACAACTTTGTACAGGTGACAATTAAGACAGGTTTGACTGTATATGTAAATGCATGTGTACCTTGCATTGGTTTTATACATGTATATTTCCTTTTATTATATTTGTGTATGTGAAGTTTAAATCTTAGTTGCATGTCATTTTTGTAAAAAGTCAGTTCGTAAGAATAAGAACATAAAGGTTTCATCATTCAAATATTTACAATAAATTTCTGTAAAAGAAATTTAAAAAGCAATATTAATTTTAGGATTGCCTTGTTCAGAGTTCAGAGATTATTCTATGACCATGGCCAGAGTCTATGTTTGGATTTTTGTTTGTAGCTTGTAAGAATGAAAATATGAATTAAAGATCTCACTTCTGTCTGTTAGATTACATATGCTTGGCCATATTCAATTCTATTTCACCTTATTTTACTGAAGTTTTGCAGTTTACAAGGAAGCTTGAGATTAGACTTTGCATTTAAAGTTCTTCAGTGTAGACAGAAGGTTAAAGTTTTTAAGGTTTCTCCTTTGAATATGTTCCCCAATCACATTACATTTAGAATATTAGCCTGCTACCTCACGAATCCAGTTCTACTAAAAGATGAAAAAGTGCTCTTTCCCGGTCTACATCAATATACATAGGGCAATAACTCTTGTACATGACCTCCCCTTGATACCACCACCAGGTGTTGCAAGTTTTTAGCTCCGCTGCTGTATAAGCTATACATCATACAATTCTTCCTCCAGCAATCAGCCAATTTTGTGTTCCAATAGACCCTGCTAGCATTCACTTTGGATTTATTGTGCAGATTTATTGATCAATTGCAGGTTGTACACTGTATGTATTATTTCACAATTTCTGCGGATTTTTGAGTGATTTGTCACTGAGACCAGTCCTACCATACTATCATTGACCTTATACAAGGTCATTCCCTACAGTCATCGACACATGGGAGCCAGGGGAACAGTCTTTACATATCAACATCCTAGAAATGAAGGCTGTCATCAATACCTTTCATTTCTGAAAAGATTGACTCTGAAATGATAACAGTCCTCATTAAGTTCAATAACTCTGTGGTGGTAATCTATCTCCTCAAACAGGTAGGCACTAAATCCCTTGATCTGCATGTTCTGATTTGGCTTTTTCTACATGGGTACAACGCTCTCCATATCAACATACAAATCAGACACATTCACAGCAGTCTCATTGCCTTGGCTGAGAATCATTGCAGAGGTGGTCATAGCCTTCAAACAAAATAATTTCTTTATCAATAAGTCTTCATTTAGATTTGTGCATTTTGGGGGTGTCTGATGATCAACCTCTTTGCAACATGGTGGAATCGCAAGCTACCCACATTTCATCTTTCCAGCTCCAGACCCAAAATCTTTGGGCTGTAGATGTGCTGTCAATGATTTGGGAGGGGTTGAGGCGATTTTGGACCTAACTGTATCAATCAACACAGCCTGTTAGCATTGCTGGGTTAACAGGTGAAATTTTGTTGGTAAGAAGATTTCAGTAGTCATCTTCTTAACCATATGTTAAAGCTACAAGTCAAGTGACTCCAGACTGTGTTGCTTATGTATTGATATCGACAGGAAATGACACATTTTTCATTAATTAGGGCAGGATTTGCAAGGTAGCAGGATATTATCCTAACATAATGTGATTGGGTATTCTAGGTGATACATGTATTTACAAGGTTTCTTCAGTGTAGTCACAGGTTGAAATTTTTAAGGTTTCTTCAATGTAGATGGCAAGTTAAATATTTTTAGGTTTCTTAAGTGTAAACAGCAGGTTAGCATTTTTAGGGCTTCTTAAGTGTAGAAACAGTTTAAATTTCATTTCTCTGTCTTAAAAAATGTGTGCTTTACTTTAATCCATACTTGTTTGGGGTCCCAAATGGCCGAGTGGTCTAAAGCGCTTTCCGTTACGGATCACTGCTGTCTCACCTCTGTCTGCATGGGTTTGAGTCTAAGATTCGGCTGATGTAGTCATGTGAGAAAGCTTGCCAGTAGCTTCTCGTGGGTTGGTGGTTCTTTCTGGGGGTTTTCCTCAGGTTCTTCCTTCACCAATAATACTGGCCACCATGTATAGCCTATCGTGTGCTGAAAAATGGCGTTAAACCCTAAAACAAACAAAACAAACCATACTTGATTACTTATTCATACTGACTTTTTTAAAAACTGGGAGCAAAGTTTGTGCTGAACGTCTATTATTAGATAGCACGTACTTGACCATATTTATTTAATACCTTTCTATCCAATTTTTCTGATATTTCTTTTTGGCTAATTATGAGGAAAATTGGTTAAAGTCTGCATATAAGATAGGTTATTTATAGATGATTAGTTTTTGAGTTTAAAGTTGGCTATATTATGCCATTGTGGTAATGTTTGAGTTTTGGTTGGTTATATGTAGCCATTATGGTAAGTTTGAATCTAGATTGGTTATATGTAGACAGTATTGTAAAGTTTGAATTTAGGTTGGCTATATCATATGTAGCCATTATGGTAAAGTTTGAATTTAGGTTGGTCATATGTAGACAGTATTGTAAAGTTTGAATTTAGGTTGGCTATATGTAGCCATTATGGTAAAGTTTGAATTTAGGTTGGTAATATGTAGCCATTATGGTAAAGTTTGATTTAGGTTGGTTACATGTAGACATTGTGGTAAAGTGTGAATTTAGGTTGGTTATATGTAGACAGCATCGTAAAGTTTGAATTTTGGTTGGTTATATGTAGACTGCATGATACTGCATGTTAAAGTTTTATTGAAGGTTGCTTGTATGTAGACAGCATGGTAAAGTTTAAAACTGGTTATATGTAGACAGCATGGTAAAGTTTAAAATTGGTTATATGTAGACAGCATGGTAAAGTTTAAAACTGGTTATATGTAGACAGCATGGTAAAGTTTAAAACTGGTTAAATGTAGACAGCATGGTAAAGTTTAAAACTGGTTATATGTAGACAGCATGGTAAAGTTTCAAATTGGTTATATGTAGACAGCATGGTAAAGTTCAAAATTGGTTATGTCATGTAAGTAGGTCATATATGGTCACTATGCTGATTACCACTATAGATTGTAGATCCAGGTAACACATGTTGTAATGCGATGCTCAGGGTCCAAAGAATAACAGCATAATAAAAGTGGATCACATTAACAAATTTTCAAAAAATGTAAAACTAGCTAAATGTAAAACTTGATAGCTTTTCTTTATTTTCATTAACAAATATAGTGCTTCGGTAAGTTTTAGAAAATTTCAGACATTCAGGCAACATTAAACACAGTGCTCGGATTAAAATCTGCTAGGGATATGAATAATCAGCTTTTCTGAGAGCATGTATTTAGGATGTTAAAAAGAAAGGTCACCTTAAATTAAAAAATGCAAACCTCGCTGCCAGCATGTTATAAGCAAAATTGCATAATAATAGATTTTACCAGTAATTTGAGAGCTCAAATAATTTTTTTTTTAGGCACAGGTTCTGGGCTTGTGACTAAAATAAACTTCAAGCCCTGACTGAAATTTGACAAGCCTGGACAGTTCATATCTCTTAACTCTCAATCCGGATGAAAAACCTCCCAATTTTGAAGTATTTCCACACCTACCATCCAGTCTCATAATATCTACCAATTTTTCCCAGAAATCTCCCAATTATTACATTATGTCCTTAAATTTTCATTTCTTAAAAAAATAACCCAAAACAACAACCCATGCTTAACTATATACATTGTATGCAATCCATAGATTCCATATTTTAGTTTATCACTTTTGAATGCTGATGTGACAAAATATTTAGTATCACACTACAAAGATTTTGGGACTCTGAGTGGTCTAAAGTTCTCACTGTAACATGTTACCTGTCTTTGTGGGTCGAGTCTTGGATTCAGCCATTGTGGTCATTTGAGAAAGCTTGCCAGTATCTTCTCATAGGTTGGTGGTTCTTTCCGGGATTTTTCCTAGTTTCTTCCTCTACTTTTTATACTGGCTGCCATGTATAGCCTATTTTGTGCTGAAAATGGCGTTAAACCCTAGAACAACAACAACAGATTTTTCTTCAGTAAATAGAATGTTAACATTAAACATTATTCATGTAAATGTCAGATTTATTAAACCCCTACAACAGTACTATATTAAAACAAAAATTAACCAAAAAAAAGTGTCACCAATTAATTTCAATCCCATGAATGATCACTGTGAATCCTGATTAATATTCTCCGCAAACAAGATCGCATCTCTATATCCACCAAAAAATTTCAGCCAGTAAACACCTGGGATTCCTCTACCATATACCTAAACTTTAATTACCATGGTTAAGTTAAAAGAAGGAAAAACAAAATATACCAAGTGGTATATGTGCCTCCAAAGAACTAATTCAGAGTAAATGTTTTATTTAGTAAAGAGTTTTACGTGCCTTAAAAGTTAAACCTAAGGAAATGAGGTGAGATATAAAATGTGGGAAAAACAATTGCCACATATATGGTAATTTGTGACTGCGGATTTGAACTGTTAAAATGAAGTCTAGGCATTGTATGTTACAATAAGATATGGCATCATTTATATGCCAATCAATTGCTAGTGCTTATATACACACACTGTAGCACATGGTTTCTCTGAAATATGTTAAAAGGTTAGTTCTTTTCTAAGATAAATCAATGATTTATAATTAATAATTAATCACACTGGCCTTATGCTTCTCTACTTCAGTGTAACCTTTAGCTATTATGCAGTAGCCACAGATGACCTGAATATGAAAATGGGGGCTTGTTCTGGGGAAAATTTAGATGTCTCACAGGGAGAAGTAAAGCATCTCATGAGCGGTCGCACATTGGGGCAAGGGGTTGGGGCAATAGTTGCCTCTACCAATTTCACCTTTAAACATGTTTTGACCCACAACCACAGGTGACAAGTGTGTCCCACCCCCAAAGCTTCAGCTGGCACCTCTGGCTTGTCCTTTGAGAATTTTACCCTTATTGGACTTGGAAGATCGTTCAATATTTATTTAAACCAGCACTTCAGAATTGCCACATAAAACCTACTTTTTTTTTGTTATTCTCCCTACATAACTTTTGAAAAGTCAACAGATATGCCAGACTCCAATTTCCACAAGTCCAAAATTTCCCCTTTTCTTAATATTGTCACGCAACAATGCAATAGCTACAATTAGAGTATAAATTTAATAACAATAAATTACACTTAACACTATTTCCATAACTGAAATTATCATACTTTGCATTATATATGCATTAAAATCCAGCTTCAAAGAAACGCTATTGCTGTTCACACACTTGACAAAATTATAATACATATCAGCTTATCTATTCTCAATCTAGGCAGTAATATGTAAAATCTTTTGTTTTTGTACATGCATATATCATCTCTTTGGTTTACCTATAATGGGTTGTTCCACTTTCTGATCCTACCTATGTAAATGAACACAATGGGTTCACCCACTGCAACGTTCAGCACATCTCACTATTGATCATTAATGTTAATGTGAAGCTTTGCCTTTATTCCTGTCAGACTTTTTTTTCCTTTAATTGCCGCTGTTTAAACTAACCAAGGGATAGTTTTATATCAGTTCCAATTATTAAAGATTACTGTTTACACATACTAAATGTAACTGGCATAGATGTAAAGATTCTTTTTATTATTGTTTCTTTTAAGATTAAGGAAAATTTTCAGGTACAAAATCATATTTTTGGGTGTACAAAATTGTATCTTTAGCAAAGCTTCCATTTGGTTAAAATCAGATCTCAATTTTACGTTGGAAAGTGGTAATCAGATTTAGATTGTGCTGTGTTATGGCATGTATGTCAACATCTTGAAAACACATTTACTCATTTTATCAACGTGATCAAAGTATCATCAGGCAAACTATTTTTTTCTTCTTCAACAAGCCCAACTGGCACCTCACTTTGAAGACATGGCTGAACTAAAATTAGAGGGGCCCCAGGTATCTGGCTGTCTGTTTTTTTTTTTAATTTATAGCTCTGATGTTGTTCTGTGCTGTATAAACTACATCAAGTGAACTTGGCTTACAATAAATGAAGCAATAATTCACTAGTGAATTAGTTTTCAAAATTCGCTGAGTGAAATTATAAAAACAATTATGTTGAATAGTTTTCCAATAATTTGTTTTTACTTGTATAAAGAATCTTTCTGTTTTTAGGTAATGGGAAATTCAAGATCAAGGAAAACTTTGTTGCAAACAGGCCCATCAGAGCTGAACAGAGCATGGTCAGTTTCTACACCTGGATTCTACTGGTGATTGTTATAGCTGTGTTTACATTCTTAATCTTCAAGAATAGGCACAAGGTAGGCTTTCAAGCAGAAGGATACATCTGCTTATCTGAATACTATCACCCTACTATGAGGCAGTGATGAAATATATTAATATATGATCGGAAATGCTTGTTTTTAGGTTGTTCAATGAGGATTTACTGCCTTTTGTATATATCTGTAATAAGGCAAAGCATTTTATGTTATGGTGGTAATCTATGTGTCTGTCACCTTTTCATTTCTGCATAATAGGTCAAGTTCACCACGGTCTACATTGCCAGACTGTAAATGTCAGGATTTTGGCTAATTATGTAACTTATTGGTCAGTATGTCATGGTCACTTTGACTTTAGGAAAAGTGATGTTTTCACACAGTAACATTAGTTCTACACAATATTATCACTGGACTAGATTGAACTTTGTGTATGACTTGGAGCATGATAGAAACATTTTGCTTTTGGATCAATAGTCAAGAGGTCAAAATCACCAGAATGGTTTCTATACAATAATTTAATTTCTTAGCCATTTATCTTTAGCAATGCTTATGGATGGCTAGCATAAGAAATATGCCTATCCATTTTGGGTTCAAAAGTAAAGGTAACTGACAGAAAGAAATGCTAAATTTGATGCTTGACCATGTACCCTGACCAAAGTTTATTGTAAGGCAGGTCAACAAATAAGGTCATTGTGACTAAAGGAATGTGGGTTTTAAGCAATAACTGTCTCTAGAGTAAGTTCCTTCATCAAGGTTTGTCAATGGTTAGCACTTAGAATAAAAAAAAAAACTATATATTTTGGGATTTAATGGTCATGGTCATGTTAAATCTGATTTGTCAACAGTAAGTCATTGCGACCCATATGGTCAATAATCTGCAGTAAGTCATGCCCTGCTATTGCCTAAGTCAAACCACAGGGTGAGTATGTAGTGTACTGTTCACTTGTCAAACACAATAAGTGGTTATGAAATTGGTATTTACAACTCCTTTGTTAATAAATAAATAAAATATATGTGATAATTGAAAAGTTAATGTATTATATAAAATTCCTTTTTGAATGAAGAACTTTCATGACCAGCCTCTGAAAAACTTATGTGTTTAAGCAACATCACAACACATGTTTAAAGATCACCAATGATTTGTTTCAAGTTTCATTTTCAGTGAAATGAGAAACATAATAAAACTGGGATTTCCAAATTTTGTGCATTTCGGTATGTCAAATCAATTTGGAATTATGTTGATTCCAGACATTGTTGCACAGCCATAAAAAGAGATGTTCTTAGATGTTCTTTTATTATTTTCAGGTGCAAGGGTACATTTTGCATTTCAGCAGGAGACGGTCAAATGGCTCAAAGCTGAATGGAGAGGAGGCCAAAAAGTTGATGACTCATGAGTACGCTTAAATGGAGTTTATTCCAGTACCATATGGGTTCACAATAATAAACACTGAACTTCATACAAGGAACATTTTGATGTTATTATATAATATGCTCGTGTATAAACACCCATCTACACACAAGAAACTTTATGATCTGTCACCACATAGTGTGCTCAAGTATAAATAAATAACACTCAGTTGCATACAAGGAACACTCCAGTCTGTCACCACATAGTGTGCTCATATATAAATAAATTACACCCAATGCATACAAGGAACACTACAATCTGTTCACCATATAGTGTGCTCATGTATAAATAATTAACACCCAATTGCATACAAGGAACACTACAATCTGTTCACCATATAGTGTGCTCATATATAAATAAATAACACCCAAAGCACAGAAGGAACACTAATCTGTCAGCATATAATATACTCATGTATAAATAAAAAACACTCAGTTTAACACAAGGAACACCCCAATCTGTCACCATATAATATGCTCATGTATAATTAACAATCGATTGTACACAAGGAACACTGATCTGTCATCACTCAATGCACCACTGGTTTGGGGTTTATACAGTACTTATCTGAGATCATCAATATAATGATGTTTATATATCTAGATATCTTCTGGCTACAGTTGGTGTCAAAAAATGAATCAGATAAAACAGTATTTCAGCCAATCTTTAACCCTGTACTGGAAGAAGTTTGAACATGTGCATTTTCTTTTTTGTTTCAAGTGCCACAGACAGAATACTGTCAGACCTAATTTTATTTTTGTGAGGTAACTCCTGAAATTATGTATATAGAGTTTGAGAAAGTTATTTTTGAAAAATGATTTTAGAAACAGTCTTACTTAAAGTTTGTTTGGGTGGTATATACATTTGCATTGTTATATGTATATTTCTTATGGTAATAAAATAAGTGTATCTTTGTATGCAATGAGATGCCTAACTTTCTGTTTCCTAAGTTTGTAAATTTAAATTTAAATGTATGGATTCAACTGCATTCACTTAAGTATTTTTAAGTCAACTCAGAAGGTTAAGAAATATGTATGTAAAGAATAAGATTTTATGTTAAAGACTTTGTAATACAAAGCTTTGAAAGTTTATTTTCATATGTATTTGAAAAATATATGTGGAAAGATGAGATATGATCAGAAATTTCTTGAACAAATATATACTATTTGCTATTTTGTAAAACATGCTAATGCTTAAAGTGTATTTAGTTCTGTGTAACACATTTTATTTGATTATATTTTATGCACAGAGGGGTTAATTTTTTTTTGTTTACTTCATAGAATTAGCTTTCTTTATGTCTTTTTATAGTTCATGTGGTTTTTCTAAATATGATGTCTCCATTTTTCCAGGAATGTATCCTGAATATTCTTTTCAAACATAACCCTGTATAAGTCATACTTTGTTCACATGTATTTTGCTGGAAAGACAAGTATTATTTTGCATGTGTTAATATGAGAAGAAACTAAGTGTATCTTGTTTATGTATTTTGTCTTTTTTATATCGGCCTTACATCATTGTAAATCCATAATAGTTTCAGTAAGATTATATATTTTAGCTTATCTGGCATTAGGGCCAAGTGAATTTAATGTATGACCCTGCATCCATTGCGCATTGTTTGTATTATGTATGTCAACATTTTGTTATTTTAGCCATGTCCTCATTACCGACCTGACAGACAATGAGAATCTATCTTCAGATATGGCTGCCACTGTTAAAAAAATAATATATATGCCTTTAAATGAATTCTCCAGAACTGTTGCACGGAATTTTTTTACCAAATTTTACAGAATCTTATTAAAAGCCCTTTAGGACTGTATCAGTGATGATGATCCAACATCAAGTATGGCCAGTACTACTTAGAAAATAAAGTTCGTAAAATGACACCATAAAATTTGTCTGCAAAATTTGACAGAAAGCATTGTCACATGAAGGTTCATCAAGTTTCTACAAATGATGCTATCCAAAGTCCAGTAGTGCCACCAGTGCTAAAATCTATTTTAAGAATCTTCAAAGCACTTCTCCAAGTTTGTCAACAAAATTTTATAAAATTTGACCAGAGCTCTTTTGTATGAAGACTTTTTTAAATGCATGCATAATTTGTGGATCATCTATCCGATATGGATCTGTTACTAACAATAGATAAGCCTGTAGATGACTCCTTCTCAAAAACTATCATCATGTTTTGATAAAATTCAACAGGAAACATTCTGGTTTGACAGCCTATAAATTTTATAGAAAAGATGCTGAGTTACCTTGAGATATTGCTAAAGATAGAGGGAATCCTTAAAACAACTCTTTTTTTTTTTTTTCTCAAAAAAATAAGACAACAAAATATGAAGAAATTTTGACAGAAAGCACTCTACTACCCAAGTTTTCTTTACTAACTGCCCTTCAGTTTGTCTTGTAAGTGGATCTCAGTAATGTGAAAATTTTAAAGTCAACTTGAGCCTCTTGCTTTTTATTATGATTCTCAGTATTTATTTTCTACATTTTCTTGTGAAGTTTATGTCATCATCTTAAGTGAAAATCTAAATGAATTTTGTCTAAACGTATTCAACAACAAAGTGAAATTTCTAAGCTTTTATGCGGGAAATCTACTGTATATGCTCACTTTTAAGTGGAGACCTTTTTCAGATAACATAGGCCCTAATCTGCCATACCATAATTTGCCACCTGATTAGGTCTGTTTGTTCTGCTGATTACACCTAAGAAACTGCACAGACTCAGATCTGCCAGTGCATTATGTTGTGGCAGATCTGTGTCCATGCAGTTGGTCTCAACTTATTAGCTATATATATGGTAATTCATAGTATTGATTGAAATAAATTTGAAGGCAGCAGTATGGAAAAGTAAGCCTTTGTGTACATCTTGATCATTATGTACATGTATGTTATTAATATTATAAATGTCTTGTTTTTCAATTTCTTTGAAATCTATACATCCGAAGTTTAAGATAATTAGTTTCATAGCAATATCTTCAAATTTAATTTTAAATAGTATCTTCAAATTTAATTTTTTTCAATTTGAAAAGAGATTTACAATAGCAATGATAAGACATTTTTTTCTTCCAGATGTGACACCACTATTGTCATTATTCAGATTATTTGTACAAATGTTACATTAGGGGCCCCAAGTGACAGACTGGTCTAAAGCGCTGTCTGTTATGGATCACTGCCATCTCACCTCTGTCTGCGAGGTTTGAGTCTAAGATTCAGCTAATGTAGTTATGTGAGACAGCTTGCCAGTAGCTCCTCGTGGGTCGGTGGTTCTTTCCGGGGTTCTCCACCAATAATACTGGCTGCCATGTATAGCCTATCGTGTGCTGGAAAATGGCGTTAAGCCCTACAAGAACTACAAGTGTTACATTGAAGTCATATGTATTACCCTTCAAGCAGTAATGGTATCAGTGTTTTCTCTCAAACATTTTTCTTTCAGCGTTTCATTTTTTTGTAATGAAAGTTTTCCCAATCTGTTTCAAAGTTTCTGACAGTGTTCCAATTCTTTGTTCAAGTTATGTTACAAGTTTTTGAAGGTCTCATAGGGAGGGTAGCTCATAACACATTTTACAGTCAGTAGAGCTGTGTTTTTTATAGTACCAATGCTTTTTTTTTGTTATTACTTATTATTTCATTCCCGGTGAGAGGCTTTGAATATAACCCAGTGTATATCAAAATGGCCATCGTAAATATGCATTTTAGCAGTTTTTAAAATTATGTAGTTACTCCACTTTTTAAGACATTTTTACATGAAAAGTTCAGCCCCCCACCCACATGTCCATACAACCAGCCACGAAAGTGAGTTGTAAAATATTGATTTCTAATATGGAGTTGTTCCTAGTTTCAGCTAAATGAACTAGGTTGTTTTAATTTTATTTATTATTTTCCAAGCATATTTGCTACCATTTCTACCAGAAAGATAAACCATTGTATGGTATTCATTGTGTGTGTGTTCAATAAAACCTGTCTAATGCAAATTGGATGCTATACTTTTTTGTTAGCTGGAATTGCTGTTTCTGCGATTCAGTTGAATACAGATTAACCCTTTCTCTTCTAATGTTAGAGGAGGGTTTTTTAAAAAACTGAAAAGTTTCATGATCTGAAATATACCAGTATAAAGTTGGACCTTTTGAAGCAGTGTCCTTTTTATGAAGGTGTCCAGTATAGCTGATTTCTAGGATCCGGTTTTTTTCAACAGCAGCTTTCTGTTTGTACCAACAGCCTGTAGTAGTTTTTATAGTTATTTTGTTTCATGTGTAGAGCAGACTCTTTTTCAGTTCTCTCGTAGGGTGGGATTTCTTATAAAACTATTGGAAATACCTGTTTGGATTATGTATATATTACCATTTTTCTGCTACACTATATTTAAGAGTTTTCATTTGCATCTATTTGTATTTATTACCGTTTATCCTGGATATTCAAAATCTCCATACAAATGGTATTGTTGCTTTGTTTGCTCCAGCTTTGCTAGTATCAAGATAACCCCACCTTTCCCCTCACTTAAGCATGTCAGCAAGACACATTTATTCCTTGTTTGATAATTTGTCTTTTTTGTGAGACAGATGTTAATTATATTGCCTAATGGATTTATTAATTTTTTCTGGTTTTCTATTACAGCTGTCACCAAGCGTTATCATCATCAGTTTTCCTTAAGTATTATATCCTTGTATGCTGTACAAGTTTTATTATTGTTCATGTGCTTTTAATATATGATAGACACCTCAGAGCCTTGGAATTTGTGAGTTGGGGGGGGGGGCTGGACTTAAAAAGTAATGGGTCAGCTTATTAGAAAAGCCTCTCATATATGAAAAGGACAAAATGTCATTATCATGAACTTTATATGAGTGATTTGCAATTTTAGGATTTTTTTTATAAATAGTGGTATGCATAAAAGTCAGTTCTGGGGGAGGAATTTGCTCTGTTAAATCATCTTTCTAATGTGCACTCAACTCCAACCAGTGTAGAGGGTAGAACAATCCTCCAACAGTTATTACAACCACATCAGACTCTCTACAGTGTACAATTTGGGTACATGTTATGCACATGATATGACTTGTAAATGATGGATCCTGATGTGGTGGCACTTTTCAGTGTCTTGAAGACATAATTAGATTCTTGGAATGCAGATATAGATATTTCTCAAAAATAAGATTCCATTAATTTTATTGGCTGAGCTTGTTTGTAAGATAACTTTCAAACCTTTTGATGGTACATGTATTAGTTTGATGATGAAACACATTTCTTTAATTATCATATCTTTAAATATACCTCTTACTGTAACTAATTGTTACATATCCATTTGTCATGCTATTTAATGTACCTCTTTCACGTTCTTAATTTGACCAATCAAGGTTAACTACATTTACTTTCTAAAATTAAATATAGTTTCCATTTATAATTGAATTGCACGAGGCCAAAGCTCTATCATGTTTTGTAATCTTTTTTGAACTATACAAATCAAGAAACTGATTTTTTGGTATTATTAATTGCAGTCTGGAAGTTGTTCATGTATTTTAGTTTATCGTCTACATGCTGTTGGTGATTACTTGAGTTACGACGGAATGTATCCATTGCTATTCCATGGAGGACTGTACAGTATAGTCAAAATAAATGGCATCGAAGCAAAGGAATGTCATGCTCTGTATTGTTACAACAAAGGCAAGCTCATTGGTTACATGAAAATCTGCTTTATTGAATAAGAAATTGCAGATTGTACAAAATTTCAGTTATTAGAATTGGACATTTTCATTGGTTTATATTATACTTAATGCAAAAAGTTGTGAAGCCTTGTAATTCCTTAATGGATTTCATGCGTCAAAATAAGTGAAAGTGGTTTACCAGCTAGTATGTACCTGACACTTAAAGATATCTGTAAACTTGGTCTACTTCAAACAAAACTTAATCTTATAAAATATATTGAACTAAATGTTATTTTTGAAAGTCCCTGTTGATATCAAATCAGTATTTATTATTATTATTATTATTATTATTTTTATTATATTCATCTCAAATATTATTTCAGATTTTTTTACTACCTTGTATCTTGATGTGCTTCAGAAAGGGTATTGAATGGTATAAGCATTTCCAATTACCCAGTCCAGACTCTGTTGGTTTATTGAAGTAAGCAAGTAATAATTAGGGCAATTGAGTGTAAAGTATATTCATCAACGTCAGTATTCTTGAAATTTGTGTTTGCAAAAACTCAGAACTTATATTTGGGCAAATTGAGTCCAGAAGAAAGATGAAACATTTAGATTTAGTTTAACTTAAATTGCTCTACTTGATTATAAATAAACTCAAATGATGCAGATAAACTTCAAGTATATTTCACACACTGGGTTAGTGAAACAAAATGCAACAGAAGACTGCATTTTACCATTGATCTGTGGTTGCATAGCCCACAATAATTTACTGTAAACCAGTATATACCATTCATTATTCTTCACCTATGCCTTTTGACCACCACATCTTAATTTACAATGAAGTGTGCAGGGGTTTTGTTGGAATTGCAATTTTCAAAGGCTAATATGCATCCTGGAACCATCACACAATATTTTGTCCATTTTTTTAAAGTATACATAGAAATCCAGCAGGTATGTAAATGAATTGTGGTGAATATATGATTTTAAAATGTTATGATGTCACAATATTATACCTTATGACTATTGTTTTCAAGACCAAAAGTGGAACACAATGTAACAAGACTGCATCTAGCAACACCATTACATGAGCATACACCTACATGTAATCTGTATTGATACAGAAATTGTGTATCTTGTTCGAGATATAGTCTGTGATTTCCTGGTACAAGATAATTATTTAAACTAGACCCTTGTGAATGTTGTATTTTTCACTGGTGGAACTATCATGTGATTACATTCAATCACTGAACAATTACTTGAATCTCATACAGTTGACAATAAGCCTTGTCTTTTCACATTAAATCTAGTAAGTTTGTATTAAGACAATTGCTATGTTACATTACATGTATATTACCTGTATTAGCCTGGTCTTGTACTCAACTGTTTAAACATAAGTGTAAATGTGCTCTGTGATAAAAATTATTACAATTTTTTTCTTCAAATAATATTTTCTAAAATTTTGGGTATGAATAATCATTTAGTACCATACTTAGCAGTATTCACAGAATGAAGTGTATACACAGTAGTGTGCAGAATGAAGAAATACAGGCATGCATATGATATATACTCCAACAGTAAACAACATAGACCTTAATTTGCCAGTACATAAACCACTGGCAAATCCAGGACTTTGTTGTTTGTTCAACTTTTTACTGCAGAGACCCAATTCTGTTGGCACATTATGCAAGAGTATATCAAAGTCTACAGAATTTGCAGTAGGACTTTACTTGCATACATGTATATATGGTATCTGTTCAGAAGAGATTTATTTTTAGCATTGGTCTCACAAGTACTTTTCACAGAATTTTACACCATATTCCAATATTAAAAATTGAACATTCTGTGTTTAGTTTATGCTAGATATACAAGTCGGCATACTAAACAAGACTGTTTTAAAATTAAAACTATACTATTTAGAGAAACAATCTGCCGTTTTATTCTGTTTCTGGTCATCTCCAAACAATGATTAATACTACTGTTTCAGTTTGCATCAGGTCCTAGTTTCATAAAACATCTCTAAATTTCTTATCTCGCTAATAATGCTCGTCAGTGGTGGCGAATAAAATACAGTTTTGGAGGGAAATAAATTTCATGCACAGAAATCTTTAAATTCTTGAAGGTAGAATTGAGGAATTATTCTTATATGAGTAAATCTGAAAAATTTCCATAGTGATATGGTAAGAATCTTTGAATGAAATTTCAAGAATTTATTTTCTGATGTCTGTTTAATATTCTATGGAAACAATCCTTGTTCCAAACCTAGGAATTAGATATTCTGAAATCTTAATTTGAGGTACAAAGTTTTAGATGTTTAATGAAACTGGAGCTGCTCTTGTAAGTTTACGTCATTTGAACCATAGAGTTCCATTGATATATAATGGCTGCTATGTGTATGTATGCTGCTTCACTGCTGTGATAATTTCATTCATTGTTGGAAATACATCTTCTAAATAAAGGTTTATTTGTGTAGAACAAGTCTGTTGTGATGTTTCTTTTCTTAACTGTGTGGATCCATTGGATTCAGGTTATTTTGCTGTGCAGATATGTTGGGAGTCAGGTTTTTAGTTTCCACTTTCAACAGAAAGAAGTTCTACACAGCAACACATTTGATAAATGTTATGTATGAATGTGCACATGTTCCAACCTTGCATACTTGTCTACATAGATTTACTCAGATCACCCATTTTGGAGTACATGTCCATCTATGGGTTGAGGCATGTTTATTGGTGTCCACCTTTTCAAATAGTGTAGCAGGAAGGGAAAGCCAATGAGACTCTTAAGATTTCATGTCTCACAGCGACTAAAGAGTAAGAGCAGGCCAAAGACATGTATCGATACATCTGCATTATACTGAGATTTTATTGGGACAAATGTATCGCACCGTGGCCTTTTTTATGATTGAAATTTATATTGTTGAACTTAGCATTTCTTTCAGATTTGTTCACTTATTGTTTGTTTTGTTTTTTTCTTTCTAAAACTTGATATTATTGGAAAATATTTGATGATTGAGGGACTGATTACAGTAAAATAATATGAAAATAAGTGATAAAAGTGCTTACTTTTATCAATTTTCTTCGTGCTTCGTGTTTTACCTAAATGATGAATCGGATTTAGTTTACTACCTGCAGATAAAAGTAAGAACTTTTGCTGAAAACTCTGGTCATCATTTAAGATAGTCAACTTGGATTTGATGCCAGTTAGCCATCTAACACGTATCTCTTTGCAGCTTGGTAGCAATAGTAGGTGTGACGATTTTACCCCAACCCCTTGTTTGTAGGTATAACTTGTGATTCTGACTGGCCTTGTACATGTATAAATTGTACATCTGCCTGACCCAGCTGTAATGTTTCAAATTGTTCGAAGTTAGCTAATCCCCTTACGTAAGATGGTCTTTGTTTAGCTCTCGAGGGGAAATTCTACTAGGAGACTGTGTCCATTGCGGACGGGTGACGTAACCACCTCAAAGGACATGAGACCGCCAATTGATAGACACAAAGACAGACATTCAGATGATTGACATTCAAACGACTGACCAGAGTCGATCGCCCTCCAATCGAAATGCGATGTGGGTGGGACTTGATTCGAAATCTTGAAGATAATACCCGATGCTTAGTAGGAATTAGTCAGTTCGCTACAAGAAATTAAGAAGAGAAGTAGAACTCCGTACGGCTAGACGAAAATTGGTGGCAGAATCAGATTTTGGAAATCAATGAAATCTTAAGATAGCTTTAAAGGTCAGTGTCATTTTTGTTTGATTTCTGCTTGACACGTCTGCGGAATTGAAAGATTATCGTATGTATATTCATTTTACTTGTAGTATGAATTATGATATTAATATTTTGCATCTTTCGTGATGTTCGTTAGTACCTTTGCTTGCAATTGATTATGATGTAAATTCGTTGCATCTTCTTCATGATATTATTATATTACACCTTATTTTGTGAGGTAAAATGTTGCTCTTCTTTTGTCAGTAATATGTGTGCATATTATTTCGTGAATTATTACGTTTACGCCCTTTTGAAAGGACGATTTGTATTCGTAAAGAATTGTATTGTTTGTTAGCCGCTATAAGAATTAATATTATAATTCTTTGTGTAGGTATATTATGGTAGACTAGCACTTTGTTTACGTAATGATATATTTTGCCATTGAGTTAACGGATTTCCGTTATTTCAATTTTAATGTGAATATTGTGGATTTGGCACGCTTGTGTAGGAAATATGTATAAATATATATAAATATATAGATAGTCATATTACTAATAGTAGTAATATTATAATACAATGATATTTGAAATATTTGTATGTATATACTGATAGGGCTCAGTATGTGGATGTTTGAATTCTTTGTGAGATTATGTTATGGCGCCAATTTGTAAGCGGCGGAAGCGTATGGGAATTTCGATGTGTGTGCATGCGTGACCAAAAATGTCCCGCCTTAAACTGATGGTTCAATTCAGTGACTTAGTGTGAGGTAATATTCATCACCCTATGCTAATGCATTATACCTTTCAACAGGAAGCTTTCGGGTGACGTTGAGAGAATTCCGGGGAAATTTCGGATGACGTTGAGAGAATTCCGGGGGAATTCCGGGTGACGTTGAGAGAATTCCGGGGGAATTTCGGAAGGAGAGAATTCCGAGTGAATTTGAGAGATACCGACTGAATTTCGGGTGACCTCAAGAGATACCGTAGAAGAGGAAACGGAAGTAGAGATAGAAGAGAGAAGGGGAAACGGAAGTAGAGATAGAAGAGGAAACGGAAGTAGAGGAATCGGAAGGAGAGAAAGACGAAAGGAGACATATTTAGATGAGTAACACTCAAGAAGGGAAAATATTCCTCACACTGAAATCAAATGATGATCTAGGGATCATTGGGTCAAGAGTGACATTGATTGCTTAATATCTTTAAAATTTTCATTTATTAAATTGTTATTGTTTAAATTTCATCTTTGTATTTCTTTTAATTTAACTGTCGGCATTGCTGACTGGGGGCTCGTAGCCATATATAATATATTGTCCAGAAGTAAACATTCTGAATGCGGACCAGGGGAACTTCCTCATAATTCTTTAAAGTCTATAGGAAGAACCCCACCCCTACTAAACGAGACCCTTCACAGTAGGCCACAAACTCGTGACATCTTCATCCCGTGGACACTTGGGGTTTTTCATACCTCAAATTGACATACAAAAATTAGTTGTTCATCTTTAGAGTAGTCACAGTAGTGCGTTTGGCAAAGTGTTTTACTTGTAATCCAAGGATCGTGGGTTTGATACCAGCAAGGGTGGACTGCCTGGGTGTACCCATATGAAAGGCGCTTGGCTCCCGTTTTCATGGATTGATGTAGCCAGTAATGATTTGAAATTGCAGTTAAAAATTGTTCTATTTGTTTTATTTCTCCAGGTCACCATTTCATCTCTCAGTATGCACTTTTTATTGCAAATTTTACTTTTTATTGTTGGTGTTGTTACCAAGAAAATGGGGCAATGGATAGCATTTTAATTAAAATAGTCTCTCAATTTGGCTTCTGTTATATTTAGTGCAAACAATATATTCGCACAATTACCCACTCCAAAATTATATTGATATGAGCCAAATTGAGAGACTATTTTAATTAAAATGCTATCCATTGCCCCATTTTCTTGGTAACAACACCAACAATAAAAAGTAAAATTTTTACTTTTTATTGTTGGTGTTGTTACCAAGAAAATGGGGCAATGGATAGCATTTTAATTAAAATAGTCTCTCAATTTGGCTTCTGTTATATTTAGTGCAAACAATATATTCGCACAATTACCCACTCCAAAATTATATTGATATGAGACTATTTCAAAATGATGCTTTGCCATTCACGTAAGTAAATATTTCGCAGTTGTTTCAGATACCTCTTGCCTTAGGTAAAAGCTGTATTGTACAGATGCGAATATTTCGGCAATGCTACCTTGTTTTAAGCATATTTGATGATTTGATTCGATTCTTTTAAATGTTAACCTGGCCGTCTGAAAGGAACGGAAATATGTATGAGCATCTACATTTCTTTTTCGATTGATTTAAAGCGAATGCCTTGTTTTCTTTAGCTAATATCGTGTGCAATCTTCAAATGTTTTGTGTTATATGTCAGTGTAAAATTGTTCATCAAAGAAATACACAGTGGCTTCTCGGGTCTGTTGTGTCAACTTAATGAAAATATACCATATTGGGTAGACTTTCTAAACTCGCTGATTCGTATTACTGAGTTATACGACATCTCATGATCGCTTTCGCAGCTCCTTAATATAACTAAAGCAATTTGAGCACACTGAATGAGAATCAAGTGCTCAAAACGTTATAGTTTCATTAAATTGTTGAGGATTCTCTCTCTCTCTCTCTCTCTCTCTCTCTCTCTCTCTCTCTCTCTCTCTCTCTCTCTCTCTCTCTCTCTCTCTCTCTCTCTCTTGCAGAAGGACAACCTTTCGTGTCAGCAGCAACATATTTACATGCAAATTAAAATCGAATTATGTAAAAATTTTAATTAAATCAGAAAGAATGGATGAAACAAATGTAAACAATAGTGAATTATGTGCTCTTGGTAAAAATCTAACTGGTTAAATGTCTGCAATATAGCATTGATAATAGAAATATTCCCATTTTTTTCCCCCAACTAAATGTTTGACAAAACATTTCGTTTGTCAACAATGAGATGATTAGTGCTCAGTAAAATGAAGCTGTCTTTTTGAATTGAAAGGTTGAAGAATCATCAATAAGTTCTAAACATTCAGAAAATGGTCCATTTTGATACGTCAGACTTGCACACCTATATTATCACAATTTCTTCCCTTCACCGTACAGGCGAATCTTTGGGTTAATGGTGTTTGGTTGTCACAAAACGGCAACTCTGGAGTCAAACACGGCCTTTATCTCGCTTGGTTCAATATTAGTATTACAATTGCCAGTATTGCATAAGCAAGAAAACCTGAAACATCCTAATGCATGCATTTACATTGAAAACTAACCACGACATGAATTGTTATATGCGATTTATATGCAATTCAAACCATTCTCATCAATTGCTGTACACGAAATATGTATAGAAGCTTATACCAACGAATGATGATTCATTCAGCCAGTATAAACAATATAATCAATTCAGCGTGATACCATTTTATATTTGACTAACAGAATGACCAATCATATAATTTAAAAAAAACCGCCAGATAGCCAACAGATTTCATATTCTCGACCTATCAACAATTTATCAGAGAAAGGACAAATATAATTGTTAATATGTCACTTCAGATTGAAATGCGACATAGCGTCTTCGGAATGCAAACCATATCTTTATCGTTCGCAACAACAACCATTTTTGTATCAGCAAGAATTACAACAATGAACGAGTACAATGAGCATGAAAACACTGGTGAGTTCGGTTCAGATCAGTGTGGATATTGTCGTTCGGATAAACGACTTTTACTGTAATAGTAACCTACAAGCCTAAAGTTAAGTCTTTTTATTACAACAGAAGTATTGGCCAGATGTATAATACGGGATATATCGATGAAGTAAGTATATAACCTCAAGTGGTTCCCTTAATAAATTATTTTTATGTGTACATGTTATAAAGTTCTTGCCAACGAACACAACAAATAAATACATGTACTATATGCCATTTTAATTTGGGTATCTTAGCCATTTCTCTCACCCAGTTGTTACAGAAAGTTTCCCACTCCCATTTTCTTGAAATATCTAAAATTGTTTTTCATAAATGAAGATTTTCAAATACCTTTATTATTACTTGCTTGGAAACCATTCATTTTTTCACAGAAAATGCAACAGGTATCAAAGATTCAATTACAGTCGTAATATGTCGAATTCTTCTGAAAAGTGTCTTATTTGATTTCTAAGGAAAATTAACGGAGTTTCTAAAATGTGAAGAATTCATCAGCAGGGGTGCAATTTTAAACATCTATTTTTTACTTCACGTCTGTTACAAAATCCATATATTGGCATGTTATATCATACACAAGATAAAGTAATACCGAAACCATTGTCTAAACTGTTCGAAATATTGATGATTATATACCGACGGACGTCAAACGAGCAACAACTGAGCGTGAGATCATTCGTGTGTATTTAATCAAGGATAAAAACTTATATGTTGTTTTTATTTCTCTAAAAACTCAATTCTTTTGGAACAATTTGAGAGTCCGAAAGTATCATTGTCTTGTAAAACTCTTGGTGCAACTTCTCATAGGAAAAGAACACTATCAAAAAGTATCTTAGGTGTGTGTTGATATGCTCCCTAACGTTTTATCTTTTAGTGTAATTAACGAGAAATCTCGTATCTTACGATAACTAGCATGTGTGTGTGTGTGATTTTGATTTTTAACGTAGCTTTAACAATTGTTCAGTCATCTCGCTACTATGTCAGCAATGGGACGGTGTATAGTGATGTCCAGAATTAGGGTATCATCCCGCAGACATGTAGCATGATCCACTCATTCACATTATCCTGACACCAGACCAACCAGTCATATCACTTACCTCTTAATGCTGAGCGCCAAGCGAGATAGTTGCTCGTACCATTTTTGTAAGTCTTTTGTATGACTCGGCTGAGGATCGTTCCCACGACCTCCCGCATTCGAGGCGGACGCTCTAACCACTAGACCACCGGAGCTGTCCGCTAACGAGCAGGACGGGTCTGTAGTCTGAAGTATAACGACATAATTCGCACGGTTTTCTGGTTAACTTTAACATCGTGTCAACAATATGTATTTCTACACGCACACTGCATATCATGGTGACTTATTATTGCATAAATGCACGGCCAACAGTCTCTCATGCACATCATATTGATGAGACGGAAGTTATATGTGAGTGGGATCTTAACGTTTTATCAATAAAGTAAGATTAAATCACCGAGAAAACGAAATCGCCTTAATAGTACCATACAAAAATAATAATTTAAGGTACCGATAATGTGATTTCGTGTTGTCAGATATTTCATCGTACTTTAGTGACAAACGTCCGACTCCTGTGGTTGTATAAATACATGATTCGTCTGCATTTTAGGTCATACTCACACATAAATGAAGGTCTCTCTTTCGGTTTTCTGATTTACCGTGAATGAAACTGGCTATCTTTGAAAACCAATGGTCGTTGTCGATGTGCAAAGAGGTGGATTGACGATCCTTACCTACCGAAGATGGAGAGAGATTGGTGGTCAATGGCAGTGCGAAGGCTTACAACGCTTGGGGAAATATTCTTTAGTAGTGCTCCTACTTCGCTGCAAAGAACACCTTTAATATTGCCAACTTCTCTTCTTCTCTACCCGTCCCCTTCATAAATATAAGATTTGTGAGGAATGGCATGCCTTGGACTACGATGAAAGTGAAATACTATGAAAATACAAAATGTAGAAGATGAAGAATACAATCCTCCACGACAATGTCTTCGCCTGGGCAATTGACCCCTCCCAATTATGCCATTTGCGATGCCACTATTGGTGGCACACATAAAATAGTATCTTCTCTCATTATTAACCAATCAGTACATTTGATATTTGCACATATACATTTGTTTCTCAGACACATCGTTTAGAAATGTTTCCGCATATCTCTCCAGAAGAACATTTCATTGTCGTTATAGAAAGTAATCGATAATCAGCCATCTCACCAGCTTATAATTTACTTCATTATATGTTAGCAGACATGAAGATCTAAATCACGTGACTTTCGTGTTTTTCATAAGGACAGTTTCATATAAGCCACTTTACATGACTTCCTTTTTGGGTTCCGTTTATATAGCTATCCATGTACGTCCGTCTATCCTTACTACGTGTATTCCCTACATAATCAATCGTTTTGCTCAGTAACGTATGCACGATCTAACTGATATTATTGTATGTTGTTGATTTAGGTTTAACGCCATTTCTCAGCTCAAGATAACTTATACATGGTGGTCAATATAAACACCGGTAAGAACCACGGACTCGATGAAAACTACTGGCAGCTTTCTCACATTGGCGCAGCACGAAATTCGAGCCCACGCGTCCAGAGTTCAGATGGCAGTGATCGGTATAGGCGAGCTCTTTTTTTAGACCATTCGTCCAGTCCGCCGCCACCACAATTTAATGTTACTGAAGAGGGCTATTTTATATTGACCTTTATATCAAAATGACCAGGGTCAGGTCAATTACACCAGTGTCTATCAAAATTTCACGGATTTTATGGCGTCTTTTACCTGCACAGTAAGCATATGACACGGGCATTGGTTTGGCGTGCTTCTTCTTAAAGCCATTAGACATGACACGGAGGGCATTTGATCTGGGTCTTGGTTTGACGTGTTTCTTCTTTAAAAAAAATAAACCTGTCACGGAGAGCACATCTTTTGGGTCTTCGTTTGGCCTCTTTTTAAAGCCAGTAGATCTTTAATGTTTGTACATGTAATAAGATTGGAATCCGCTCTCAAATAAATATAGCCACCGTTACTAAAAATAACAGTACATGACTTCTTTTCTAAAGGTTGAACCATGATTCGTCCCCGTTCACTTTGCTGAAGCAAACCTAATTATTGTTTTGCTCAAAGATTTATATCAAATCGATGTAACATGTTAGCCAGAAGCAATGGTGCCGTCAATTAAAAAAAAAGTCATTTTTGTTTACAGTTGCAGCAGGTATGATAGAGATATTTTCTTCAGAAAATGTTCTTAATCTAGTTGTGTTGCAACTGTTTTTCAAAGCAAGGTTCAGAAGTTGATCAAATTTGATAAATAGCTTCATGGCTTTCAGTTGTACAAAGCTGGTAAATACGATGTCAAGTTGCCATCAAATATGCCTGCAGCTGCTAAACAAAAGAAGCGAAAACGGCTTATTTTCGAAAACATGTAAAAACATTTATTTAAATATGAGATAAATCCTCCCTGAACCAATGCCTTTAAATTTAAAACATAGGATGCGACTCGGCAATCAAATATTACCATTGTTTTAGAGTAGAAATAAAACAACCTTTAAATGAATTTTTGTGTTGCAAAATGCGCTCAATAATAAAAAAAATCGTACCATTCCTAATTAGTTTCCTAATGCTTCTATATTTAGCTTGTATACCGATATCCAGTACTTGTAGTTGAGAAGTGGACTGTGTCTATCACAATCACAAAAAATGGCAAGGACCAAGCAAACGGCTAGGAAATCCACCTAATATAGTGTATAATACGTTGGAATTACTTTGGATTATTTTCAATAGGAGAGGTAATCCCAAACGTTTTCTACGCACCTTTAGTGGGCTAGTAGTGAGCGATCGCTCATTACTTATTTTTCATATTTTTTCATCTTGTAGAAAAATTTTGTATTTTCTTTTTTTTTTTTTTTTCAATTTATTTTTCACAAATCACCTTCCTTTTTCAGCACCCCTTTTTTGTTACAATTTTTATATTTTTCCCACAAGACAGACTGAGACATGGCTGACAGTGACCTTGTTAAGTTCAAAACAAAAGACTTTTTTGAAACAAAAGTCGAGGGCATCGGGATGGATAAGTGGTTGATCATTTATCACAGGATGGGATGTCAAACGCTAGATTTTGGCGAAGTCCAAAGAATGCCAAGCCAAACAGAAGTACTATCATCAATGCAGGCCCTGGGCATAAACTTGGGAGAGATTGAAGGACTGCAATACGGGGGACCCAATAAGTACGTTCTATACCCCTTGAAACATAGAACCCTTCTACAACAGAGTGAGATTTGAGTATTGGGTCAAAGAGTCAAAATATACGAGACACCTCCCATGACAAGAAAAATGACGCCTAAAATGGTAGAGGTCATAATCTCAGGACTCCCGCTTGAAGTATCTTCTACAGTATTTAGGGGGAAACTGATGTTTCAATACAAGATCAGCCCAGGAGAAGACAAGCACCGACTTGTTTACGGGCACCCGGAAGTCAGAACTGGAGAAAGGGTCATACTAATACAACCAGATGAAGTAAAAAAATCCCGGCGTACTTCTATATTTTAGGGTTCTTATGCAAATCATGGTATAGGGGATGTGAAGAGTTTAGACCCTGTCAAAGATGCAAAGTTGTGGGGCATGCAGTTAAAAACTGTACACAACCTGCACATCCAAAGAACCCAGAATCCTATGCAGCTAAAGCTGCCCAGAGAATACCAGAATCGGCTCCAGAAACAGATTTACTACCTCAGGCAGATCCAATAGAACCAGAAAACCAACCTGAAGAAGAGCAAGAGAAACAAGTACAAATTGACAGAGTACAGGAGGAATTACCTACGGTAACTGAAGAACCGTATACAACCCCAAGGAAAACCACCAAACAGTTACTACCAACTACGCCGCTGAAAACATCCAATAAATTTAGCTGTTTACCAATAGAAGGAATTTCAGAGGACAGGGAAGTAGCCGAAGAGGTGATGAGTGATTTTCATCCCCTAGAAGCCACCCCACGTACCTCCACCCCACCGACAACACGACAAAGAGAGAAAAGAAAGAACCAAACAACCTTATCTGACTCATCTAATAGCCAAGGAAACCAAGCAATAGAAGAAAGACCGAAAAGGAAATCGACAAAACACAAAAAACGAGCACTTATAACCGAACCAAATCTATCTGAGGATTCCTCAATCCTAATTGAGGATGACATAGAAGATGAACATATGGATGATGATGAACATGAACAAATGGAAGACCAGGAAAATTTGGATGACAATGGAACAGACGGAACTGACCAAATTGAACACGACCATGAAACTACGACAGAGACAAACTGCAAGGAGACAACAGACACTAGGGAACTGACTGACGGGGAGCTACTGCCCCCCCCCCACCCCCCTTATAATAATTTTAATTTTAACTTCAATTTCAATATAATAGTATCTTTTCCAACTAAATTTATATAAATAAAATATATATTAAAGCCACCTGGATCAAAAATGGAGGAATCAAACCTTCATATCGCATCAATTAACGCAAATGGATTAGATAAGGACAAAATTTCACGACTAATAAAATTAGATCAGGACATGATACTAATTCAGGAAACCCATAACAAACTCACACAAGATATGATTTTGACTCTAGAATCAAAAATGGATGCTATAGTAGTTAATAGTTTAGCGAAAGACAATGACATTAGGACGGGAGTAGCAATCATAATAAAGGATAAGCAAAATTGGGAAATTCAAAAATTAGATAGTACCCTTGAGGGGAGAGTTATACATATTAAAAAAGATAATCTGCATATCTTAAATATTTATGCCCCTGCGGAGAGGGAACGTCACTTTGACTTTATAAAACATTTAATTAAATATTTAAATACGTTCACAGCACAACATCTGATTATGGGGGGAGATTTTAACTGGGTGGGAGAAAATGTAGACAGAACTGATAAACTTACAACTCACGATTTAGCTGCCATGGCAATTATGGGTAAATTAATAAACACAAATAAACTAACTGATGTGTATAGAAGACTTAATCTGCTAAGAACAGAATATACACATGAATACAATGGGAAGGGAAATCTAACCAATATAAGGCAAGTAGAATAGATAAGTTCTATGTTTCAGATTTTGATAAAAAAAATATACAAAATGGCGGAAATTTTAGATTATAAACTTTCTGATCATAAACTAATAACACTTGAAATAGTGATAAAAAAAATAACAAATGGGGAAAAGGGATATGGAAACTAAATAACTCAATTCTTGAGGACGAAGCACTAATTCAAGAAATAAAAACTGAAATTCCAAAAATAATTAAAAATCAAATGGAACAAAATATAGCTGATATAGCAACCGATTGGGACACCTTCAAACAAAAAATTAAGAAAATAGCGATATATCACTCAACTAAGCGTAAGCAACTACAAAAAATAGAAAAACTCCAATGTAAACATGTAATAAATGCAAATCATACATCATTACGGGATAAAGAAAATTGTTCTAAATATTTAGAACAATTATAAGCTGTAGAAACCAGAGGGAATGAAATAAGGGCGGGTAAATTTCACCACATATACACTCAGGCAAAAGAAATGTATAAAAGGGAAGAAAAGAGGAAGGGAGGAAATAAAGCACTAGACACCTTAATAGTAAAAGGGAGGGAAATAACTACTAAAGCTGAAATTATGAGCGAAGTTCAAAAATATTACGAAACACTATACACATCTCAATGCATAGACACGGACACTATCACAAACTATCTAAACTCAGTACAGTGTGAGATGATTTCATCTGAGCACAGGTCACGGTGTGATGAACTCATCTCTGTGGACGAAGTGCAAGCCACAATTAAAGAACTTGCAAAAAACAAAGCTCCAGGCAGAGATGGCCTCACTGCGGAATTCTATAAGAAATTCCAAAGTGAGGTGGAGCCAATTCTAGCTGACTTATATAACAATATATTATTAAAAAATGACAAAATGACAAAAACAATGAGGGAGGGACTGGTTACTATTATTTACAAAGGGAAAGGGGACAGATTGGACTTAAAAAATTGGAGACCCATCTCTCTCCTTAATACTGATTACAAAATATTGAGTAGGATTTTAGCTAAGAGAATAAAAAACGGGATAAACACTATAGTAAACACTAACCAGACATTAGGGGGTAAAGATAGATGCATACATAACAACATACTTAATATTAGGACAATAATAGATTATATTAAAAACTCTAATAAGAAATGTGCTATGGTACTTTTCGATCAAGAAAAAGCCTTTGATAGACTAGAACCTAATTATACTCAAAAAGTACTTGAAAAATTTGGCTTTGGGAACACATTTTAAAATTGGACAAAATCTTGTACAACGACATCTCTGCAAGAGTACAAGTAAATGGAGCAGTCACGGATAAATTTGAAATAAATAGGTCAGTGAGGCAAGGCTGCCCACTGTCCATGCTATTATACGTAATAGCAACAGAAATACTGAGTATAAGAATACAAAATAATACTAATATAAAGGGCATAAAAATTCCAAACCTAAAGGAGGAATTAAAATGCTACAACATGCTGATGATTGTACAAACTTTGTAATTGATCCAAATTCCTTTAAACATCTGCAAAAGGAATATGAAGAATTTGGAAAAGCATCAGGATCAAAAATAAATCATGACAAAACCGAGATTCTATTAATAGGAAACTGGAGGGGAAACCACCCTGGGTTACTGGGTTACCCAGCTTAATTAAAAGAAAGGTAAAAGCCCTGGGGATAATCTTCGGGGAAAATGAAGAAAAGGAAAACTTGACTAAAATAAAAACGAAAATGAAAGAAATAATAGAAATCTGGGCCCCTGTGCCACTTAGTCTAATTGAACGTTCACAGGTTTCAAAAACATATATGTACTCAAATTTGACATATTTAGTAAACACTGTGGACATAAAAAACAAAACACTAGAAACAATAGATAATGAAATTATAGATCACATATGGAATCATAAACTACATTATATACAGAAATCAATCTTATATAGGACAAAAAAAGGGGGGTTTAGCCTTGCTTAGTCCCCTCTTAATAAAATATAAAAGCATATTAAATAGGTTTAAAAGAATTAACAGTACACCCCAAACACCTTGGGAAGCACTATACATTTTTTGGCTAGGGATAGGTATGAAACATAGACACGACATCTACATGAACAACAGATTAGTTAAGACTTTAGACACACCACACTTATATAGGGAATTAAAGGGGTTATTAGATAGGTATAGAAATAATAAAAAAAACTATGGGAACTGAATAAAGATGACACTTATGGACTGATTTTGGAAGAAGAAATAAATAAAAACAAAACAAAAATAGAAATAGATAACCCTTCCATAAATTGGGATAGGGTGTGGAGGCATTGGACTAACATAAACTCACCAAAAATACAGAGTATGCTTTACACATACCTCCACAACGCCTGGCTAACAGGCGAAGTGGCGTATAGAAGACGTCTGACGAAGAAACAAATAAATTGCCCACTATGCAATAAAGCCCCCTACACAAAGTACCACACAATTACTCAATGTGACGAAACAAAGGAAGGAAGGATCAAACTAATAATAGAAATAATGAAGATCGACAAATACGACAGACGGCAGTTACTCTTCCTAGACGGCAACTTCAACAAACAATTGGTTAGACAAATAACGGACTTTATTACGGATACCTTAATGAGATGTGGTCCCCTAATGAAGGTTAAGGGAATTAAAAATGTATTATATAATAGAACCTATTCAAAAATTTAATTTACTTTAAAAAATTTTTTTTTTAAATTTTGAAATTTAAAAAAATATATATATATATATATATATATATATATATATATATATATATATATATATATATATATATATATATATATATATATATATATATATATATATATATATATATATATATATATATATATATATATATATGAATAACCAATATCATAAATTCAAGTATTCTTGTGAGGGGGATGTACATATGAGGACGCCATAGGGCTATATCACACGGCGCCACGCGAAGTGAGAAGGCCTATGGAAGAGTTTGGAAAACACCACCCAAATTTAAATATTATATTATATTATATTATATTATATTATATTATATTATATTATATTATATTATATTATATTATATTATATTATATTATATTATATTATATTATATTATATTATATTATATTATATTATACTATACTATACTTGATACTTTTTCTTTTCCTTATATAATCTCTTCTCTGGATTCTAAATCCATGTTATACCTGTCATGGCTATCTCCCGTAATAGCCATGATTCCCATTTACGGGAACTTAAACAATTTTGGCTCTTTTTTAATGATAATAAATAATTAAGGGCCGGACAAATTGAGACAGGAACTGTACCGCCAAATAAATTGTGTATAGTTGCTGTCTCAAGGAAAACGGACCCATCTGGACAAATTAATAGATAAATTGAGACACATATAAATATCTAAAAAATAATGCACCTCAATTTATACCAAATTCTAAATTTAAAAAAAAACTTAAAATAAAATAAATTAAAAGTTAAAAATCTATCTTCCATATTAGAGAAGATAATAACAACATAAGACAACTGGTATGATTTGGAGAAAGATGTGGCTATCCTTAACATATACACAAGGTTATAATGTACCTTTATAGCAACCATACAAATAGCACCATACATATAGCATACACCAGGATAAATAGAGACCACTAGCCATGTCCACAAAATCAAAAAGTAACTTACTAGAGTGGGTAGATCAAATCCCAACTAGTAAGGACTACTTAAAATACACTAGGGATTTAAAAATACCCCTTATCAAATAATATATAACCCCGATGGGGAAAAAATTAATTGGGACCTTTAGAAGTTAAAAATAAATAAATAAACAACATAACAACACTAGGGGGAACACACATACATATAAACTTTTTTTTTTTTAAATTTTATTGGGGGGGGGGGGCATCTGTCTGGTGCCCCCCCCCCCCCCCCCCAAAAAAAAGTATCAGCCACGCTTCGCGATGAAAGGTCTTTTTTTTAAAAAATTTGGAAACATTTACTTTTATTTATTGTTTCTGAAAAAATTGTGCTTGATTTTATGATGTACCCCAAAGTATGTTTTTATTATTTACACTAAAGGTACGAACCGCTCCTGTGACCTAGTGGTTAGAGTGTCCGCCTCGGAAGCGAGAGTTCGTGGGTTCGAGCCCTGGCCGAGTCATACCAAAGACTTACAAACATTGTACTAACAGCTGCCTCGCCTGGCGCTCAGCATTAAGAGGTTAGTGTTAGGACTGGTTGGCCTGGTGTCAGGATAATGTGACTGGGTGGGACATGATGCCCCAGTGCTAGACAACACTATAAGCTGCCACACTGCAGACATCGTAACGATATGACTGAAACACTGTTAAAGCTACGTTAAAAATCCCTCCCCCCCCCCCCGCCTCAACCTAAAGTACGTTGGACTGCTGTTCCAATATTAATCAAGGTTTTCCGTAGGAAATTCGGAGATATTTTGACTTTAGAAAGCAGTTCATATAGACGGGACCAATGAGAATATTTTCTAATTATAGTACAATATTCAAATATCAAGCAGCTTTCAGAGATATTATGTGTGTTTATATATATATATATATATATATATATATATATATATATATATATATATATATATATATATATATATATATATATATATATATATAGAGAGAGAGAGAGAGAGAGAGAGAGAGAGAGAGAGAGAGACATACATACATACATACATACATACATACATACATAGTCTCAGTCCATATTTTGTCAAGAAACTGGCTAGCGCAGCGACAAGCAAAATAATTTAAATATTTTTCACAAAGTTACACTATGATGAATTCAGTTGTTTTAAAGTAAGTCATATAAAACTATTTATAAGTTTAGAAATGTCAGCAATCTATGAACGACAATGTATACTTGTTCACAAATGTGGGTGTGATAAACGTAGAATATACGCCAGATCGCATACAAGATAAAATGCAAGAGAATACAAATATTGATTTGAAACAAAACCGACTCCTAGATAAGATTAAGATTTACAGGTTCCATTCAGTGACTATAACATTGCAATAAGTTGCATCAATCTTGAATGCAATATGAGCAAAGCACTGCAGTATTAAGAAATAAATTAGTATTATTGGTAATAAACTTTTTCTCATGAAGATTTGCAGCACAATTTGAAGATATCATTATATTTTCAAGGTCATTCTTGAACGATTCTGTACAAACAGAGAAAAATTTTATGGAAAATAATGTTCGATTTAAAATAGCATTCGGTATATTAGCATACGAAGCATTTACGTACGTGTTCTATAAGATAAAATGTTTTAATAATGTTATTAAAATGGACAAATTAACCTAATTGTCACAGTATGCCATGTAAATAGAGGCCGACCGAAATAAATTTATGGTTTCGCCCGAAAACGAAACAAGACCGAAAGTTATAAATTGACTTTCGTCCGAAAACGAAGCTGAAACCGAAAGTTTAACTACACCTTCGGCCGAAACCGAAACTGAAAGATAAACCGAAGTTGCCGAACACAAGATTTATTAAATAGGCCTGGGTCATGATGCAATGCTACACTAATTAAAAACGAATCTAGAAGTAATCATTCAGAGCCTGCAGTAAGAAGACTTCGCTAAATATTCGCAGCACTAGCGTTGAGTAATAGACGCAGCACTAGCGTTGCATTCTGTAAGTTAAAATAGATTTTCGGTGATGATCTAAAGTCAATATCAGTTAAGGCTGAAACCGAAAGCAAACCGAAAGCTAACTTTCTGGCTTCGGTCGAAACCGAAACTATGCCGAAAGAGGCCATTTGCCAACTTTCGGCGCCGAAACCGAAACCGAACTTCGGTTGGCCTCTACATGTAAAAAACAATTGTTAGCAGTAACAAAATGTATTACTCATAATGTAAAAAAGAAATCTAGATTACAATTGTAGGCTATGTCTTGTACCTTTGAAACGTCGATGAGCTTTCAATCAAGGTACATGATATTTTGCAAAAAGTTCAAAATAATATATCTCTAAGCACAATAAATAACAGGATACTGTAAAACAACTCCTAACAAACAGGAATCGAATAGATAACGTGAGGAGTTAAAACCATAGATGAAGCACATCACTACAGCACATGCACACATTGAAGCAAAGCATTTTCTACATGAACTATTGGAATAGATATATTATACTGTAAATCCGCAATTGATCTATTTGTTGTTATAATGTTTAACACCATTTTATAGAATAGGATAGGCTGTAAATGGCGGCCGGTATAAACGGTATGGGAAGAACCTTAGAAAACCAAGGAAAGAAACACCGACCACCCAAGAGAAGTGTTCTAACATACCCACAGTGATCACAGAGACTGTAGTAAGGCTAAAAAAAATCTAGAAAAAGAAAACTTTATGACACAACCTGTAACAAAATCACTGTTTTGGACAACCGTCAGCGAAGAAATATTCCTCTTTAAAGAAGACAAATTGTCATGAAAGAAAGAAATGTAACCAGTCTAAAACGAAAATTAATTTCCATGATATCCACATAGTGGTCACAGTTTCAATTGGAATTGAGAGACTTGATCTTTTGTTACGCCCCCAAACATAAAGCATTGGTATGCTTCTAATAGAGCATTGAAAACGTTCGCCGCATACTAAACATTTTGTCCTACTGAAAAAAATTGGCTAATTGAAAACGTTTGCTGTGACACGCCCAAGTTTCAAAAGAAAGTAGTAGGAAACCGCACCAAAAAGCTCACGAGGCCTTCATAACTTCAGTTCAAAATAACAATTAAGAATATCTAGCCATGCTAACGAATATTTTAAATTGAACAAAGATGAGAAAGAGACCGTTACACTCAGTGCTAAACAGAACAGAAATCCTAATCAAGCCTGCAGAACAGGGCTCCGATGTAGTTGCTATGAATAGGGAAGGCTACATAAATAAAGCAAATAGACAATTCATCTACCTAATTCTAGACCAAAATTCAATACTAGATCATGCAAACAATAGTACAAATGTCTTATAAATAAAACTTTTATAAATAATCTTATAATTAGAACTTTTCAGATACATCTGATATTATCAAAATGTGAATCCATCTTTTCCATAATAAAATATAAATAAGAAATAATTCCAATTATTTCCCTTTGTAGAATTATTGAACAAGACTTTTAAGATTGTACAATTTAACATCAGACTTAGAAAGAAAGAAAAAGTTTGGGATTTTTAACAAATTATTATTAATACATAATTGAAAAGATGGGCCATAGACAGGGTTGTAGGTTTCTAAATTGCACAATACTTTTGCGTTAATCTTTTCGTCAGTTTTACACAAGTACTAACATTTTGTGTATAAAATGTCCGTTCCATGTTACGGTTTATGCAATTTTCATTATATACACAGATGTAGAGAAATACAGTGGTTTTGTTACAGAAATATCATGAAATATTTTAGGCAGAATACTTTAAAACAAGACCAGTCCAAACAAACTTGCTATTGATAATGTGTTTCTGAATCACACCAGTAATTATAGAAGTGACCAAATACAATACATTTATAAATCCAGTTCATAGGTAATCGTAGAACCTACTGGATAGAGAGTATCCATAACCGTGAATCCAATATGTTTTTATATATATATAAAAAAAACATATAATCTATTTCCTACTGAACAAAATGAATTGACTTGAATGAAACTCTTATAAATTATGGAATCTAATACTAAAGTGTGCTGAGACATGACATTAAAACATGGATTGATAAAGTTATTTATGATAAAAAAATGTTTGTTTCGTGCGTTTAGATAGTTGCTGACGGGTGTGTCAAACATGTTTTTTTTTTAACAATTCATCTAATAAATGACACCAGATGTTGCAGAGTTAGTATCATAATGCATCAAAAAGACGTTTCTTTGATATTCCTGTAACTAACGCAAGTATTTTCATTATGAAAAAACCGGGTGAACATCTAGGTTTATTTTTATATACCTTTATACCTTGCGAACCATGACTTTTAAACATTTATACAGCCTAAACTCATTTAGCATTGAAATATGCTAAAACTGTGAAATCTGATTTCAGAATCCAATGTGCTACTCTCCATTTATATTTTCATAATTAACAGACATAGTTATATTTCATCATCACTTCTTAAAATCTTCACTAGAGAAGGTTCCGATATGATAACCATATCTACACCTTTGAGTATCGAGCAGATATGTCGGTGCTTCGGGTCTGTTAATATCATTGGATGCGGCGGCAAGCCACCGGATCCAAATGAAAATGAAGTCGTTCAGATTTGATCCTATATGATCGAAACAAGAGGAGCATACAACTTGAACAGACTAATAAATAAGCAATTTTCCACTGCGGGTCTGTGTTTGTAGAAATACTTTTCAAATGCACCTATAATGGCTTCCCTTAAGTAGTCATACACTCGATGTTAAAGTTACAAAGTATCCTTTCTAAGTCTTTTGCGTCCACCATTTCCGGCATATGTACAAAGCATCTGTTACGCGCTATTGATTAGTTGTCATTACACACTAAAGGAAATCCAATAGATGTCGTTAGGACAAATCATTCAAATATCTGTTTGATCAGCCGAGGTGTAAATAAGGTTATCATATCGGAACCTTGGCTAGCAATTATGTACTTCCTATTATTTTTACTTATGTACATATGTTCTATATATAAAAAATCATAATTGCATCATTTTGCTTCTGCTTCTATTATACTTTTCTTCATGCGATTATAAAACTTTTCTTCTTGTTTGTTCTACAAAAATATCAGACTTTTTGCACTCACATAACAAACAGTGCCATTACTTCATATACACAAAATAATATCCTTAAAATAAGTTCAAAACAAAATATACAATAAAAACGTATATGCAATAATTTAATTACTTTCTCTACAGGGACCCCGAGTGGCCGAGTGGTCTAAAGCGCTGTCCGTTACGGATCACTGCCATCTCACCTCTGTGTGTGTTCGAGTCTAAGATTCGGCTAATGTAGTTACGTGAGAAAGGTTGCAAGTAGCTTTTCGTGGGTCGGTGGTTCTTTCCGGGGGTTTTACTCCACCATTAATACTGGCCGCCATGTATAGCCTATATTGTGCTTCAAAATGGCGTTAAACCATAAAAAAAAAAAAAAAATTTCTCTATGTTTGTATTGGGGGTGGGGTGGGAGGCGGTGAAGCTCATTCTTATGCATAATGAGTATACTTACTGGATTTAAATAAGCTCGAAGCATTTTCTTTACTTGGAGCAAAGAGTGACATCTCAAGAAATTTATAAATAATAATATATATAATTTTATGATATGAACCTCTCCAAAAAGTTCAATTATTTTCTCATAGATAATTTAATTTTTTTAATAATCTCCTGGACTTGTAATTCTCTGTGAACATTTGTGAATAATTATAAAAGGATCCATTTAAACCCTTAAGCTTATTCAGAGAAAACATTGTACTAGTCATCTTTTTGATTAAAAAATGGCGTGTATATATTCAAACTACAATATTATCTTTTACTCTCATTAGACGCAAATTATATTACTGTACATTAATAAAAAGAGAAATTGCACACTAGTTTTGTATTAATATGTTTTTAAGTTTTCCACAAATACTAAAAATTGTTATAAAATTTCAGTTCCATGTTACTGGTTTGGCAATTTACATTATACAGTTGTAGGGAAACGCGGTTGTGTTATTATTGTAGATATATTTATATTCCTTTAATCTTTTATATTTGAACATAACTCTTTATGAGAAAGAATTAAAAATAAAATTACAAGAAAAACAAAACCAATGAAACCCCATCAACAACCACCAGCCCTGTTCTTTAGGTCACCCTAGGGAAGTAGAAATACCCCAGAATATTGTCGGCAGAATCCTTTAAAGCGAGGTCATCCCAACCAAACCAGCTGATAATAGTCTGTGTCTGACTCACCAATAATAACTGAATTGACCAAATACAATAAACATATAAATCCACTTCATAAGTAATCGTATAAACTTTTGGAGAGATTGTATCTATACTGTGAATCCAGTATGTTTCTTTTAACAGGCAATTAATTTCCGAATGAACAAAATTAATTACCTTGAATTAAAATTTTGTGAACCGTCACTAAAGTGTGTGTGACATGAGATGAAACACAGGGATCGGTAAAGCTATTAATGTCAATTCTATGTTTATATTTGTTTTACTTGCTGATCGGTTTGTCCATAATGTTTCTTTTACAAGTCGTCTAATAATTAACACCACAAATTGCAGTAGATATTATAATGCCTCCAATACAGTTTCTTTGATGTTACTGCAACCGACATAAGAATTCCCATCGATAAAAGAACCGTGCGAACATATGGGTCTGTTATATTTAATTGATGAACGATGACTTTTAAACATTTGTTTAGTATTGAAATATACTGAAATTGTGAAATCTGATTTAAGATCCAATATGTCCTACACTCCATTTATATTTTTATTCTTAATAAACCTAGTCATAGTTCATTTTCAATTTGTGTTACTATTGATACTATTTATAAATGTTATATATATTGATACTATTTATAAATGTTATATATATGTATATATATATATATATATATATATATATATATATATATATATATATATATATATATATATATATATATATATATATATATATATATATATATATGTATATATATATATATATGTATATATATATATATATATATATATATATATATATATATATATATATATATATATATATATATATATATATATATATATATATATATATATATATATACATATATATACAATGTTGTTACAATGCGATTACAATGTTGTTACAATGCGATTACAATGTTGTTACATGCTCTGTCTCTTGTACACTCTCGTGTTTAAAGTACCAGTCTTTTTACGTATTATGTCAATTTGGTTTATATTTACTATGAGAATCCAATAGAGCGTGCTGTGACCTCTGTATTCTTCTGATTGTCCTTGACACCATTTACGCAATAAATAATGTAACTTTACAAAAACTGCAAGATCTTTAATGTAAACAAGAGTCACTGCGAATCAGATTATTAAAAGGGTCACCGTGACTGTACTTAGATAATAGAAATAAAGCCAATGTAATCTCCATTAATATTTTTGTGTTGTAAATGGACGAGTATGTAGCTATATGTCATCTATATATTGTTTTATAAATAGTGTGTAAGACTGAGTTGAATTGACACCAAATATTTCAGGTGAGGAGATAACGAGAAATTCTACGTTGTTCCAAAATTTCCCGTAAATGAGCGATAAGCTTCACGGAAGAAAAAAAACAAAACAATTGTAATGGTCGGCTATTGGATGTAGGGAATCAGGAATATCACAGGAGCCTGGTTATGGGGGTTGGTAAACAAGTAGACAAACGGTCTGTCGGATAGAATCCATCAGAAGCTTGCGTGTTTTAGGCGTTTCCTACATAAGTTTATCCATATAACTTATAAAAGTTTAACCATATAACATATAAGCTTGCGTGTTTTAGGCGTTTCTAGGGTAAAAGTTAATTTAGGAAACTTTAAAAATAATTCGCGCTCGTCTTCTATCCCACCGCAAGACAGATCCACCCCAGCAGTCAGACGAATCTCTATCGTCCTGCTCCTCTTGCTTGTGCCAAAACAAGCTTTTAATCGAGGGAGCAATGTAGAAATATGTCCTCTTCACCTTCTAAATGTATAGAAATAGTTCGGATATTTTAATTAACTGTAAGATGACTTTGAGATAGTCGTCGCACCACAAAGTATTAATCTCTTATCCTAATCAATTTTCATATTAATGCGTATCAAGGATACATTATGACGGACATTCATGTTTGATAAATCGACTTACAAATTAATTCTTTTTCAGTACACAATAACTGTACAAATTTATTACGAATTCAGATTTATAATATAAGTAGTTCAATTATTTTCTCATAGATAATTTGAAAAAATGTTATAAGCTCCTGGACTTGTAATTCTCTGTGAACAATTATAAAAAGGATCCATTTAAGCCCCTAAGCACATTCAGAGAAACATTGTTATAGCCCTCTTTTTGATTAAAAAATTACGTGCATATATTCAAACTACAATATGATCTTTTACTCTTTTAGACGCAAATTTTATTACTGTACATTGAAATAAAATTGTATAATATTTTTGTATTAATATGTTTTGCAGTTTTCCACAAATATTAACAAATGTTATAAAATTTCAGTTCCATGTTACTGGTTTGGCAATTTACATTATACAGTTGTAGGGAAACGCGGTTGTGTTATTATTGTAGATATATTTATATTCCTTTAATCTTTTATATATGAACATAACTCTTTATGAGAAAGAATTAAAAATAAAATTACAAGAAAAACAAAACCAAAGAAACCCCATAAACAACCAATAGCCCTGTAGGGAAGTAGAAACACCCCAGAATATTGTCGGCAGAATCCTTTAAAACGAGGTCATCCCAACCAAACCAGCTGATGATGGTCTGTTTCTGACACACCAATAATAATTGAATTGACCAAATACAATAAACATATAAATCCACTTCATAAGTAATCATATAAACTTTTGGAGAGATTGTATCTATACTGTGAATCCAGTATGTTTCTTTTAACAGGCAATTAATTGCTGAATGAACAAAATTAATGAACTTGAATTAAAATTATATGAACCATCACTAAAGTGTGTAGTGACATGAGATGAAACACAGGGATCGATATTTTTCTTCATGCGATTATTAAATGTTTTTGTATGTGCTACCAAATATTATACTTTTCCCTGACATAACAGACAGCGACATCATTCCAGATACAACAAATGTCTAGAAATTACGCTCAAAACATACCCTGTAACTAAACCGTATATGCAGCTAATTATATTACTTTATTTTAAGCACTTCCTCAATGTTAACCGCGATTACAATGTTGTTACATACTCTGTCTCTTGTACACTCTCGTGTTTAAAGTACCAGTCTTTTTACGTATTATGTCAATTTGGTTTGTATTTACTATGAGAATCCAATAGAGCGTGCTGTGACCTCTGTATTCTTCTGATTGTCCTTGACACCATTTACGCAATAAATAATGTAACTTTACAAAAACTGCAAGATCTTTAATGTAAACAAGAGTCACTGCGACTCAGATTATTAAAACGGTCACCGTGACTGTACTTAGATAATAAAAATAAAGCCAGTGTAATCTCCATTAATATGTTTATGTTGTAAATGGACGAGTATGTAACTATATATCGTTTTATAAATAGTGTGTAAGACTGAGTTGAACTGAGACAAACTACATCAGGTGATGAGATAGCGAGAAATGTACGTTGTTCCAACATTATTCCGTATTTATGTAAGAAGCTTCAATGAATTAACATTAATTTCAATGATCTAGTATTGGATTGTGTTTATCATTCTCTCTATGTTGGGATTCAAAACTATCGCTGGAGTCGGGTGGGTGGGTGGGTGGGTTTGCAAGTAGGCAAAGGGTATATGGAATCTAATCCCTCAGAAGCTTGTGCATTTTTGGCGTTTCTAGGGCATAATTTGTAACCATCAAACTGTAAAAAAATGTAATATAGGAAAGTTTCAGATTGTTTCGCGCTCATCTTCTATTCTATCCCCCCCCCTCACAAATCCACCCTAGCTATCACACAAATCTCTATCGTCCGCCATCCTTTGCTTGTGTCAAGACGTGTTTATGATTGAGGGAACACTATAAATCTGTATTGTTTCGCCTTCTAAGACTATAGAAATAATCCGATATTCTAATTTACAATACGTGACCTTGAGAGAGTCCCCGTTACAGAAGTGTTCATCTGTTATGCTTATCAATTTACATATTCGTACGTACTGAGTGTACATTATGATGAAAATTCATGTCTGATATCCTCACATGCAAGCCGAGTTCTTTCTAAGTCTATAATATTTGTGCCAACAGTTCTCATACCATCCGATTTTTGTTAGATTTTATTATATGAAACTTTCTTTAAATTTTGTGTATTTCCTCATAGATAATTAGAAGAACTCCGGAACTTGTGATTCTCAGTGGAAAATGATGAAATGGATCCATTTAAGTTTGTAAGCTTATTCAAAGATCAAGTTGCACTTACCCTATTTTCACTAGAAAAATCAGCCTATATATAAAAACTACAATATGATCTTTACTTTTGCGCAATTTTTGTTACGATCATTAATTAAAGACACTACGATATTTACACACAAAAAATATTGTTAATGAGAAAGACCAAAAATAAGAAGAATTTTTTTAAACAATTAAAAAAAGGAAAATACCTGCTATGTTCTTTAGTTTACACGTTAAAAGTATAAATACCCCTAAAAAGTTGTTGACAGAATACTTTAAAGCGGGTTCAGCCGTTCCAAACCAACTATTGAAAATGTGTCTCCGACAGACACCAATGATAACATCAGTGATTATATACAATAAACGTCTACATTCAGTTCATATGTAACAGTAAATCCTACTGGAGGGATAATTTCCATACCCTGAATCCATTTCAGAATGAACAAAATCAATTACCTTAAACGAAACGTATGGGAACAATCACTTTAGTGTGCAGAGACATGATATTAAAAACATGAATCGATAAGTTATCTATATAAAATCTATGCTTATTCCTGCGTTTCGATTGTTGCTGAAGGGTTTGTCCAACATGTTTTTTTCAAGTCATCTAATAACTAGCACCAGATGTTGCAGATTTAGTATCATAATGCATCTAGAAATTCTTCTTTGATCTTACTGCCACTGACATCAATGAAAAACCGTGCGTACATCTGAGTCTATTATAAATAGTTGATGAACTATGACTTTGAAACATTAATATAACCTTAAATCGTTTAGTATTGAAGAAAACTAAAATTGTGAATCTGATTTTAGAACTAACACGTTCTTCTCTCCATTTATATTATTCTTACTTTCTAGACATAGTGATATTTCATCAACTCCTATTATTATTTTTACTTATGTACTTATGTTACGTTCTTTCGTTCAGCTTTTGTACATCACAGTTCCTTATATACAAACACTAAATAAAGCAAGATACGGAACATCTACCTGTCCCTTCTGTAGTTACATTTTTGGGGTTCTACTTCTATCATACTTTTTTATTCAAGTTATTATAAAATTTCTTGTATATGTCAACATATATAAGGCTTAGCAAACAGGCTAATTGCCAAAAGAGTCGATTCAAGTAATAGTAAATGTAATTGTAATGTAAATAACAAAAATTCTTAATGCAAACATCAAATATCACCTTGACCGAGCATTTTAAAAGGGTTAGCGCGACCTCAGTTATATAATTAAAAGAAAGCGGATTAAAACTCGAGTTAAACCATTGTGTTGTATGTAGGTATATGCCCTGCCAAATATCGAGTTATAAATTCAGTGAAAAATTGAGTCAAATAGCGAGATGTTATATACGGTTGAAACAGTGAGAAAGCATGCGTTACTGCAGCACATTCATGTAGGACAGCGGTTCTCATCCTGTGGGTCGCGACCCCGTCAGGGGTCGAACAACGATTTGCCAGGGGTCGCTTACGACCATCGGAAATATACATTTTTACAGTTATGAACGAAAATAATTTTACGGTTGGGTCGCCACAACATTTGGAATTGCATTAAAAGGGTCGCGGCACTAGAAAGGTTGAGAACCGCTGATGTAGGACATACACCAAAATTAATTTTACTAAATGTTCTCTACATTTATTTCACAGTACTGACCTTTCCACTGTGTGAAAATTTATACAAATATGTTAATCTAAAATAGCTCCAACGATGACTTCATGGTGAAATTTTTGTCAAAGGTTAACCGGCATGTTTTAAGAGGCCGCACTGTAAACAGAACAGTATGTAAACAGAACACATATCATCAACAAGGCCTTATTACTCAATGTGCACTGTCGCCGAAACACACACACACACACACACACACACACACACACACACACACACACAGATGCGATTCCTGTAGCTTAACTGAATTTAAAATTCATTTTTAATGATCCACTATTGGATTATTGGATTTATCTGCGTCTGTAATTTTCTCGGGGTATCGTTATGTCCAACCAGGTACGCGTCCAGGAATATCACGGGGTTGGTGGTGGTGACGATGGGGATAAGTGAAGATATGGGTAAACAAGTTGTCAAGGGGTCTCTGGGATGGAAGCCCTCAGAAACTTTTGCATTTTAAGCATTACCAGGACATACTTGAACCTTCTAACCATCTAACTGTATAGAAAACCTACAAATGGAAACTTTCCAGTTGTTTAGAGACCGCTTCCCACAAATTGGCGCAAGCTACTAGTCCTATCTCGATCGTCCGCCACCCTCAACCAACAGCCATTCGTCTGTTTGTACCATACTGAGTTAGTAGTCGAGAGATAATTGCAACTATATTCTTATCACTCAACTGCTATTGAAAGAATTCCATTATTCTAATTTACAGTACGTGACCTTGAGAGAGTACGAGATACAAGTGTTCATCTGTTATTCTTATCAATTTGATATTCGTACATATTAGGTGTATATTATGATGGAAATTCATGCACTCTGAGTTCTTTCTCAGTAGATAGAAATTGTTTCGAAATTTCGTTTGACTCCCGATTTTTGTTATAATTTTTCTGACATGAAACTCTTGAATACAATATTGTTTTCTCATAAATAAATTTTTAAATATTTTTAAAACCTCTGTAATTCTGATAAATTATAGAACTGATACATAGAAGCCTCTAATTTAATTATATATATACACACAATGTGACCATTACTCTAATTCGATGCAAATTTTATTACTGTACGTTAATAAACTAATAAACGAGATAACGGTATTTACAAGGTCTTTTACTTAACAACAGAAACAGGTACCACAAAAGATTTTGTACTTTTGTATACCGCGTCATTTCTGAAGAGACTGCGATACCTACCATTTATCTCACTTATATTAGAGAACAACTACTTAATGTTCTAGGGCAGGAGCCTGATTTTTTTTTATATATATAAAAATTAAATATTTCCTTTAGTCAAAAGATGCTAAAATATCTTGCTCTGATTTATCAGTTCATAGCAAAAATAATACCATATTATATAAATTAAATTATCTGAAAAATAAAAATTAATTTTAAGAAAGAAACAAAATAAAATATCACACGCAAAACATAAACAAAAATTCCAGTCACCCACCCTCAAATTAAATAATCTGTACCATGTAGTAGACGACAAAAAAAATATATTAAAAAATTTGTACTTGAAATAAAAAAAAAATGAAAATGCCGACTATTTGCCATTTCTTTGTTGTGTAAATAGCATAAGTCTATTAACGTTCTGAAAGAATGTTTTTGTTCTTGGCTTATCGCCACGTTTCAGCTCTTTATAAGCTATACATAGAGGCTAGATTAACTGGTGAAAGAAGAACCCAGACAAAACCCACAGGAAGAACCATCGACCCATCGGAAGTTACTGGCAAGCTTTTACATAGAAGAGTTAGGACAATAAGGGCAGGGGCACATAATAAGTAACATAGAAGAGTTAGGCCAATAAAGGGCAGGGGCACATAATAAGTAACATAGAAGAGTTAGGCCAATAAAGGGCAGGGGCACATAATAAGTAACATAGAAGAGTTAGGCAAATGAAAGGCAGGGGCACATAATAAGTAACATAGAAGAGTTAGGTCAATAAAGGGCAGGGGCACATAATAAGTAACATAGAAGAGTTATGCCAATAAAAGGCAGGGGCACATAATAAGTAACATAGAAGAGTTAGGACAAAAAGGGCAGGGACACACAATAAGTAACATAGAAGAGTTAGGCCAATAAGGGCAGGGGCACATAATAAGTAACATAGAAGAGTTATTCCAATAAAGAGCAGGGGCTCATAATAAGTAACATAGAAGAGTTAGGCCAATAAGGGCAGGGACACATAATAAGTAACATAGAAGAGTTAGGCCAATAAGGGCAGGGGCACATAATAAGTAACATAGAAGAGTTATGCCAATAAAGGGCAGGGGCACATAATAAGTAACATAGAAGAGTTATGCCAATAAACGGCAGGGGCACATAATAAGTAACATAGAAGAGTTAGGCAAATGAAAGGCAGGGGCACATAATAAGTAACATAGAAGAGTTAGGTCAATAAAGGGCAGGGGCACATAATAAGTAACATAGAAGAGTTAGGCCAATAAATGGCAGGGGCACATAATAAGTAACATAGAAGAGTTAGGACAATAAGAGCAGGGACACATAATAAGTAACATAGAAGAGTTAGGCCAATAAGGGCCGGGGCACATAATAAGTAACATAGAAGAGTTATGCCAATAAAGGGCAGGGGCACATAATAAGTAATATAGAAGAGTTATGCCAATAAAGGGCAGGGGCACATAATAAGTAACATAGAAGAGTTAGGACAATAAAGGGCAGGGGCACATAATAAGTAACATAGAAGAGTTAGGACAATAAGGGTAGAGACACATAATAAGTAACAGAAGAGTTATTCCAATAAAGAGCAGGGGCACATAATAAGTAACATAGAAGAGTTAGGCCAATAAGGGCAGGGACACATAATAAGTAACATAGAAGAGTGAGGCCAATAAAGGGCAGGGGCACATAATAAGTAACATAGAAGAGTTAGGCCAATAAAGGGCAGGGGCACATAATAAGTAACATAGAAGAGTTAGGCAAATGATAGGCAGGGGCACATAATAAGTAACATAGAAGAGTTAAACCAATAAAGAGCAGGGGCACATAATACGTAACACAGAAGAGTTAGGCAAATGAAAGGCAAGGACACATAATAAGTAACATAGAAGAATTAGGCCAATAAGGGCAGGGGCACATAATAGGTAACATAGAAGAGTTATGCCAATAAAGGGCAGGGGCACATAATAAGTAACATAGAAGAGTTAGGCCAATAAGGGCAGGCACACATAATAAGTAACATAGAAGAGTTAGGCCAATAAGGGCAGGGACACATAATAAGTAACATTGAAGAGTTAGGCCAATAAGGACAGGGGCACATAATAAGTAACATAGAAGAGTTAGGTCAATAAAGGGCAGGGGCACATAATAAGTAATATAGAAGAGTTATGCCAATAAAAGGCAGGGGCACATAATAAGTAACATAGAAGAGTTAGGACAATAAAGGGCAGGGGCACATAATAAGTAACATAGAAGAGTTAGGACAATAAGGGTAGAGACACATAATAAGTAACAGAAGAGTTATTCCAATAAAGAGCAGGGGCACATAATAAGTAACATAGAAGAGTTAGGCCAATAAGGGCAGGGACACATAATAAGTAACATAGAAGAGTTAGGCCAATAAGGGCAGGGGCAAATAATAAGTAACATAGAAGAGTTAGGCCAATAAAGGGCAGGCACATAATAAGTAACATAGAAGAGTTAGGCCAATAAGGGCAGGGACACATAATAAGTAACATAGAAGAGTTAGGCCAATAAGGGCAGAGGCACATAATAGGTAACATAGAAGAGTTATGCCAATAAAGGGCAGGGGCACATAATAAGTAACATAGAAGAGTTAGGCCAATAAGGGCAGGCACACATAATAAGTAACATAGAAGAGTTAGGCCAATAAGGGCAGGGACACATAATAAGTAACATAGAAGAGTTAGGCCAATAAGGGCAGGGGCACATAATAAGTAACATAGAAGAGTTAGGCCAATAAAGGGCAGGGGCACATAATAAGTAACATAGAAGAGTTAGGCCAATAAAGGGCAGGGGCACATAATAAGTAACATAGAAGAGTTAGGCAAATGAAAAGGCAGGGGCACATAATAAGTAACATAGAAGAGTTAGGTCAATAAAGGGCAGGGGCACATAATAAGTAACATAGAAGAGTTATGCCAATAAAAGGCAGGGGCACATAATAAGTAACATAGAAGAGTTAGGCCAATAAGGGCAGGCACACATAATAAGTAACATAGAAGAGTTAGGCCAATAAGGGCAGGGACACATAATAAGTAACATAGAAGAGTTAGGCCAATAAGGGCAGGGGCACATAATAAGTAACATGGAAGAGTTAGGCCAATAAAGGGCAGGGGCACATAATAAGTAACATAGAAGAGTTAGGCCAATAAAGGGCAGGGGCACATAATAAGTAGCATAGAAGAGTTAGGCAAATGAAAAGGCAGGGGCACATAATAAGTAACATAGAAGAGTTAGGTCAATAAAGGGCAGGGGCACATAATAAGTAACATAGAAGAGTTATGCCAATAAAAGGCAGGGGCACATAATAAGTAACATAGAAGAGTTAGGACAATAAGGGCAGGGACACACAATAAGTAACATAGAAGAGTTAGGCCAATAAGGGCAGGGCCACATAATAAGTAACATAGAACAGTTATTCCAATAAAGAGCAGGGGCACATAATAAGTAACATAGAAGAGTTAGGCCAATAAGGGTAGGGACACATAATAAGTAACATAGAAGAGTTAGGCCAATAAGGGCAGGGGCACATAATAAGTAACACAGAACAGTTATGCCAATAAAGGGCAGGGGCACATAATAAGTAACATAGAAGAGTTATGCCAATAAACGGCAGGGGCACATAATAAGTAACATAGAAGAGTTAGGCAAATGAAAGGCAGGGGCACATAATAAGTAACATAGAAGAGTTAGGTCAATAAAGGGCAGGGGCACATAATAAGTAACATAGAAGAGTTAGGCCAATAAATGGCAGGGGCACATAATAAGTAACATAGAAGAGTTAGGACAATAAGAGCAGGGACACATAATAAGTAACATAGAAGAGTTAGGCCAATAAGGGCAGGGGCACATAATAAGTAACATAGAAGAGTTATGCCAATAAAGGGCAGGGGCACATAATAAGTAATATAGAAGAGTTATGCCAATAAAGGGCAGGGGCACATAATAAGTAACATAGAAGAGTTAGGACAATAAAGGGCAGGGGCACATAATAAGTAACATAGAAGAGTTAGGACAATAAGGGTAGAGACACATAATAAGTAACAGAAGAGTTATTCCAATAAAGAGCAGGGGCACATAATAAGTAACATAGAAGAGTTAGGCCAATAAGGGCAGGGACACATAATAAGTAACATAGAAGAGTGAGGCCAATAAAGGGCAGGGGCACATAATAAGTAACATAGAAGAGTTAGGCCAATAAAGGGCAGGGGCACATAATAAGTAACATAGAAGAGTTAGGCAAATGATAGGCAGGGGCACATAATAAGTAACATAGAAGAGTTAAACCAATAAAGAGCAGGGGCACATAATACGTAACACAGAAGAGTTAGGCAAATGAAAGGCAAGGACACATAATAAGTAACATAGAAGAATTAGGCCAATAAGGGCAGGGGCACATAATAGGTAACATAGAAGAGTTATGCCAATAAAGGGCAGGGGCACATAATAAGTAACATAGAAGAGTTAGGCCAATAAGGGCAGGCACACATAATAAGTAACATAGAAGAGTTAGGCCAATAAGGGCAGGGACACATAATAAGTAACATTGAAGAGTTAGGCCAATAAGGACAGGGGCACATAATAAGTAACATAGAAGAGTTAGGTCAATAAAGGGCAGGGGCACATAATAAGTGATATAGAAGAGTTATGCCAATAAAAGGCAGGGGCACATAATAAGTAACATAGAAGAGTTAGGACAATAAAGGGCAGGGGCACATAATAAGTAACATAGAAGAGTTAGGACAATAAGGGTAGAGACACATAATAAGTAACAGAAGAGTTATTCCAATAAAGAGCAGGGGCACATAATAAGTAACATAGAAGAGTTAGGCCAATAAGGGCAGGGACACATAATAAGTAACATAGAAGAGTTAGGCCAATAAGGGCAGGGGCAAATAATAAGTAACATAGAAGAGTTAGGCCAATAAAGGGCAGGCACATAATAAGTAACATAGAAGAGTTAGGCCAATAAGGGCAGGGACACATAATAAGTAACATAGAAGAGTTAGGCCAATAAGGGCAGAGGCACATAATAGGTAACATAGAAGAGTTATGCCAATAAAGGGCAGGGGCACATAATAAGTAACATAGAAGAGTTAGGCCAATAAGGGCAGGGGCACATAATAAGTAACATAGAAGAGTTAGGCCAATAAGGGCAGGGACACATAATAAGTAACATAGAAGAGTTAGGCCAATAAGGGCAGGGGCACATAATAAGTAACATAGAAGAGTTAGGCCAATAAAGGGCAGGGGCACATAATAAGTAACATAGAAGAGTTAGGCCAATAAAGGGCAGGGGCATATAATAAGTAACATAGAAGAGTTAGGCAAATGAAAAGGCAGGGGCACATAATAAGTAACATAGAAGAGTTAGGTCAATAAAGGGCAGGGGCACATAATAAGTAACATAGAAGAGTTATGCCAATAAAAGGCAGGGGCACATAATAAGTAACATAGAAGAGTTAGGCCAATAAGGGCAGGCACACATAATAAGTAACATAGAAGAGTTAGGCCAATAAGGGCAGGGACACATAATAAGTAACATAGAAGAGTTAGGCCAATAAGGGCAGGGGCACATAATAAGTAACATAGAAGAGTTAGGACAATAAAGGGCAGGGGCACATCATAAGTAACATAGAAGAGTTAGGACAATAAGGGTAGAGACACATAATAAGTAACAGAAGAGTTATTCCAATAAAGAGCAGGGGCACATAATAAGTAACATAGAAGAGGTAGGCCAATAAGGGCAGGGACACATAATAAGTAACATAGACGAGTTAGGCCAATAAGGGCAGGGGCAAATAATAAGCAACATAGAAGATTTAGGCCAATAAAGGGCAGGCACATAATAAGTAACATAGAAGAGTTAGGCCAATAAAGGGCAGGGGCACATAATAAGTAACATAGAAGAGTTAGGCAAATGATAGGCAGGGGCACATAATAAGTAACATAGAAGAGTTAAACCAATAAAGAGCAGGGGCACATAATACGTAACACAGAAGAGTTAGGCAAATGAAAGGCAAGGACACATAATAAGTAACATAGAAGAATTAGGCCAATAAGGGCAGGGGCACATAATAGGTAACATAGAAGAGTTATGCCAATAAAGGGCAGGGGCACATAATAAGTAACATAGAAGAGTTAGGCCAATAAGGGCAGGCACACATAATAAGTAACATAGAAGAGTTAGGCAAATGAAGGGCAGGGGCACATAATAAGTAACATAGAAGAGTTAGGAAAATGAAAGGCATGGACACATAAGTAACATAGAAGAGTTAGGCCGATAAAGGGCAGGGGCACATAATAAGTAACACAGAAGAGTTAGGCCAATAAGGGCAGGGACACATAATAAGTAACATAAACGAGTTAGGCCAATAACAAAAAATGAAATATTTTTTTTTTATTCAATAAAGGATAGGAGAATTATACACGGGGTCTGGAAATAAAATAAGTAAATTCAAAGAGTTAGTCCAATAAAGAGTAGGGGGAAAAATACTTATAATGCATGAAATAATATATGAAAGACTATGAAAACATAATAATTAGAATGGAAGAGTTAGTCCAGTAAATATAAGAGTTAGTCCAATAAAGGGTGGGTAAACATAATAAGTAGAAGGGAAGAGTTAGTCCAATAAAGAATGGGTTAACAGTCGAATGTAAGAGTTAGTCCAATCAAGGGTGGGAAAAAAGTATAATGCAAGAGTTAGTACAATAAAGGGTGGGTAAACATAATAAGTAGAATGGAAGAGTTAGTCCAATAAAGAATGGGTTAACAGTCGAATGTAAGAGTTAGTCCAATAAAGAATGGGTTAACAGTCGAATGTAAGAGTTAGTCCAATAAAGAATGGGTTAACAGTCGAATGTAAGAGTTGGTCCAATCAAGGGTGGGAAAAAAGTATAATGCAAGAGTTAGTACAACAAACGGGTGAGTAAACTGAATAAGTAGAATGGAGAGCTAGTCCAATAAAGGCTGGGGAAACAGAAAAATTAGCCCGATAAAGGGTGGGTTAATAAAATAAATAAAGTCCAGGAAAGAGTAGGGATACAGAGAAAGAAAAATAGTGCAGTCAAACCAGTAAAGGGCTACGAAACATAATAAGTAAAATTAATAAAGATGGGGGGGGGGACAAGGCGAGTTGGTTCAATAAAGGGTTGGACAACAGAATAATTGGTGGAGAAACATGATGGAAAACTGGAGTAAGTCCAGTAATGAGCAAGGAAAAGGAATAAGTAATAAAGCTGAATAACAGAATAAACAGCATTCATGAATTAGTTTAGGCAAATGCAGGAAAACTGATTATGTTAAATAGAGGAGTCAATCAAATCAGGTAAAAAGATAATTCGGTCCAATAGAGTGAAGCGAAACAGAATAGGTAAAATAGATCAATTAGTTCAAGAAAGCGTTAGGACAGTGAATAAGTATAAAACAAGAAAAGGGATTTTATTTTGAAGCAGGATATTATTTTCTTTGACGTCAATACAGTTGTTATTTTTGTAGCTTTTTTCTTCTTTTCCAGCTTAGATAAAGAATATAATAGGTTACTTTTTCAATGACATCAACATTATTTTTTTTTCAAGCTCTATTTTACTCATCCCCCAGTACCCGCAAACCGAAAATGAATAGGTCAGTCCCGTATGTTATGCAGTGAGTGAATCCTGGTGACAATTGACGAAACTGTCCCAAACTTCTAACTAATCCGTATAAAATAGCGAAATGTAAATAAAATGTCTGATTAATCTAATTAATGCTAAATA
>JAQISU010000026.1:5977500-5980000 GCA_029339505.1 Unio delphinus
ATTTAATCGGACACTTGCTAAACGGTTATTTGGATATCAATACGCGAAGGAATTTATCCCGGATACACGATCTCGTGAATGGGTCAAGAGATTACCAGGTGTAATTATCGCGCTAAATAATGAAATTATAAGAACAATCAATATGAAACCTATTAACGCCATCAAAAAGAAGTATATACGCGTAGAAAAACCACAAAATGATTTTTCAAGACAAAGAATACTCGGCAATGTCACTGTGAGATATTTATATGAACCAGGAGAACTCGAAGACGGTAAAATAAAGAGCTACTGATCCCATTTGGAGTGTCACTACACATAAAATATCTAACATAACAAGATCCACGGGTAGACCAGCAATCTATAGATTAGATTTCAACTGCTCCTCAGCGCGGATTTACACGTGAACAGTTACAAGTGATACCCGAGGATACTCAATTACAACTGCGTGGTCTTAACTAGCACCTCTGCGCCTGTTACACTCAAGACAACATCACATTATCTCTGGTATGACCAAGACTTTTATCTTTTCTGTCCGCGGTAAATTGGCAAGGATCTTTATCCAACCAACACCGGCGCATTATACAATTACAACTCGCGCACTGATTATTCTGTTGTTGTTTCAGCGTAATTATAAATTCAGCATCAATATCAAATTTTCTGTTATTTTTATTATCCTGTTGTTTATAACCAGCGAGTTGTTTTTTCTGATTATGTCATCGCTGACAATTTCATTGTTGCTAGTGTCATTAACATCTAAAACAACTCTTCGAAGTTGATTTATTCTTCCTACTCTGGATACTGCAAAGTAAGCTAAATTTGACCACTCGATGTGATCATCTACGATCCAAACAATCGTATCGGATATAGTCTATCCCTGCGAAGAATGTATCGTCATTGCGTATCCTAGCGTCCATGGGGATTTATCAGCATGCAATGCATATTCGACAACACTGATATCAACCGACACAATATCATTTACCACGAGAATCTACTTCTCAGTTTGTCTAGGAATATCAGTTTGAATATTCTGTTTTCGTGTATCAGTATGCCTATAACACAATGGATCTGGAAGTGTTGGACATTTTTCTTTGTGTGTTTCAAATAACTTCATCTGAAGTGTGTCTCTGATTATCTTTCTACTTGCCGCTATCAAATTGTTTGGTCTCCACGCTTCCCAAAAATTATTTGATGGGGTTTCTGAAATTATTTCACGCGCTATTTCACACTGGATTTTATTCGGTTGTAATCTGATTAATTTCTTAAACTCACTTAATTCTTTATCAAGAGATCTGCGATCAGTATTAATTTATTCATAATAATCTATAAAATTCTTCAGCCAATTATGCGGAGATTAACCCACAAATGGTCGTGGTTGACCATGATCGCCACACATTATCACAGTTGTATTTTGTAACAATAGCCAATCAAGAAACATTTTTAATATATATAACGATACTGTGCATATCTCATCCCAAAGAATAATTTCGTGAATATATTTCTCGCCCATTTAATCAGGAGTCCATGCGTCACCTTTCCATCGAAAGAAACTGTGATAAGTGCTTGCATTAACTCCTCGCTGCTTCATCTCTCTTGCAAGTCTGTGTGTTGGTGTCAGCGCTATCATTTTTGATTTCCCTCGAAAGAATTCGATAACACGAGTCGTCTTCCCTGACCCACCACATCTGTTTAAGTAACTGGTTTTATTTCTTCGTATTAGATCGGAACAGGAAGGGGCTTTCGATAGTTCTGATATCTGATTTTTTTTCAAGTAATTGTTTTCAATTGTAACATCTGCTGATTTAGAATAATTACGTAATATTTACTTCTTAATTCTCCATGATTACCAACACTCTTCGTCTTCGGAATTTGTAAATTTAGCCACTGCTTCGCTATCAGTGGCGACTCTAACCGCGGATTCAGGACATCTATTTATCATCGATAGCATATTGATAGAAGCATAAGCCAACATAGAAGCCCTTACATATGTGTATTGGGGATTATCTACATCTATGTAAGTAACAATTGTACCGAATGTTGTTCCATCTGACCAGAAAGCGTCTTTACGATTGACATATATACCTCTAGATGTTGCATCTGCGATTAAGTCATATCGAGATATCTCAGTTGCAAGCATCCTTCCCTATTATATGAAATATTTAACAAATCCTATTCGTTACGATAACGGGAGTTGGTCTTCTGAGAGGGGTTCGGAAGACGGTTGGCTCGCAATGGATCTAGCTGGTGTCATGGGATATTTCAATTCCGTAAATGATAGATATAAAGAATATCTAAATAAATTACGGCAGATCTTTCAAGAACATATTATCAATTTCAATATCAATTTATCGTTAAAAACCTCGATTATCAAATACATGGAAATACTAAATCAAATCGCATGTGATATGGAACTATTTATCACACAACTTATTCAAGTTGTATTAAATGCCGAAGATATTTCCAATAGAGAATTTGCAAAACGATTAAGTATACGCGTAGAAGA